>VDFB02001043.1:0-45747 GCA_007258455.2 Sequoia sempervirens | reverse complement strand
CCCTTCATTTCTGTAAGAATTGGCTATGAAGGTAGCCATCCAAGATCTAGAGGCCTAATAGAAAGTACAAGCATAAGAGAGATGGAAATAATATGACAAGAATAAACTGTATTTTGTCAATGATGCAAATAGAATGGAATGAATAAAAGTACATAGGAGACCCCTTCATTATATAGCCAAGGTGAGTACATAGAAGGGCATAAGATTATGACAAGTGTCGTAATCTTATGACATGAGACAACTGTGAAAAGCTATCACTCCACCTAAAGTGGAAAAGTGATAATGTGATAATCACCACAAATGGTGGATCACCCACAAAAGGTGGAGAGGTAATCACATGATATGTCCACGAAAGGTGGATGCGATAAAGTAATAACATGATAAGTCCATCAAAAGTGGAAATTATCCAACTACGTCCTATGTGGTCCCTAAGTAAACTTAACTAAGGTGTAATAATGACCTAGGACAAGGTACAACACTTTTAATTTCACCAACACCCCCCCTTAAGTGTAACTTAGGGAGAATGTAACCAAAAGCAAACAATGCAAGATGGGTCCCAAATACTAGGCCATGTTAGGTACCCATGTACAAATGCAATGCAATCTCTCACAAATAGGGAAAAGGAGAAAACCACGTGGGAAAAAAATTCCCCCCAAAAGAGAGATAAAACAAAACAAAAACTGTACTCAAAAAGATGAAAAAGGGAAAAACTTCAAGTGAGGAAAAATCACCTCCCCCAAAAGAGAGAATGAAGAAGTCAAGTGACCTCCTCAGATGAAACATCCTGCACCCCCAAGAGAGCTCGTAAATGATGATATATACTCTCAGTGAAAGATATCTGCAACCTGCTATGTTGTAGGACAATACTACAAATCAATGAACTACTCCTGTATCAGCTCCCAAATGTAGTGCATATGAATCTCGATGTGTTTGGTCCACTAATGGTGAACCAGATTCTTCAAGATCTGGATGGCACTTTGATTGTCATAATGAATAACTGTAGGACATGGAATAGTGAAGCCAAACTGAGTGAGAATATTCTAAAGCCAAATAGCCTCAGTCGAAGAAAGAGAAATAACATGTTGCTTCTTACTCTTCCAACAAATGGAGCCTGAACCAAGATGAAAGTTGTAGCTAGAAGTGGACTTACAATCATCAAGATTGCCAACCTATTCAGAATTTGTATATCCCACCAAGGTAAGTCTTGTACCTGCTACATAGTGAATCCCATGATGATGTGTACCCTGTATGTAATGTAAGATACGTTTGGCTACTTTCCAATGAAGCTCATGTGGTTCTTGCATAAAGCGTGAAACCATGCCAACTACAAAGGAGATATCAGGGCATGTGTGAGTTAAGTAGACGAGACTCCCAACAAGTTGACGATACAAAGTGGCATCAACAAGTGGAGTAGAACACTTAGCCTCAAGCTTGACTCCTGAAAGAAAGGGAGTCAGAGTAGGCTTACAATCAGCCATGTGAAACCGAGCTAGAAGATCAAGAGCATACTTGGACTGAGAAAGAGAAATCCCAAGAAAATAGTGCAAAAGGCCCAAGTCAATCATAGTGAATCTGTCCTACAAAGAAAATTTGACATTTCCAATGATGGATGAGGTACTCCCTGTAATGATCAAGTCATCAACATAAAGCACAAGTAGCAAGCAAGAGTCATATTGTCACAAAATTTAGACATTCGGATCTGAATGACACCTGGTGAATTCTGCTGAGAGAAGAAAGGAATCCATCTTGGCATACTAAGCCCTAGGGGTCTATTTGAGGCCATAGATAGACTTCCTCAATCTGCAAACCAAAGAAGAATCATGTATGAATCCTTGTGGCTGCTCCATGTAAATCTCCTCATGAAGATCCTAGTGAAGAAATGCACTCTTCACATCCATCTGATGTACAACCCAACCATGAGTTGCAACAATATCAAGTGTCAAGCAAATGAAATTCATCTTACCAATGGGTGCAAAGGTCTCTGTATAATCAACACCTAGAACCTGTGAGAAACCTTTTGCCACAAGTTCAACTTTGTATTTATCTGCACTTCCATCTGCTGCATACTTAGTACGATAGATCCACTTACATTGAACCATATTTCTCCCCTTAGGGAGTGGAACTAAATCCCATGTGTGGTTCCTCATCAAGGAACTGTACTCTTCCTCCATTGTTGAATCCCATTTAGGAACTCTTGATGCTTCCTTGAAGGACTGTGGATTGGAAGCACTAGCAATAAAAGCATGTGGAAAATCCTGATGTTGTGACCGAGTCCTTCGAGTATCTGGAGGATCCCCAACAAGAGAACCTGCTGACTCAAGAGTCTGTCAAGCCCAATGAGGTCTAGTAGGAGATGAAGGACGAGACTCCAAAATTGCAAGTGGACCCTACGAAGGTGTGATCCTGTGAGTCGGAGTTGAGGGAGAATCATCATCTAAGTCACTATCATCACTTTCCACAATGGAGGAAGGAAGAGGAGGATTACAAGCCAAGCTAGGAGAGTTTTCCTCAAAGTGAACACTCCTCTCAATGAATAGCTCATGTGTCTCTAGATCCAAAAGTCTATATGCCTTAACACCTTCAGGATATCCAACAAAGATGCAAGGCCTACTCTAAGGTTCCAATGCCTCGCGCTTCTCTGGAGGTATGTGTTCCCAAGCTAGACAACCAAAAACTTTGAAGTGTCTCACAACCGGTTTTCTACCACACCAAGCCTCAAAAGGAGTCATACCCTTCAAAGCCTTATGGGGAACCCAATTTTGGATGTGTGTAGCACAACTAATAGCTTCTGCCCAAAATTATGGACCAAGAGAACGAGTGTGAATCATGTAGCTAGCCATCTCTTTAAGGGTCCTATTCTTCCTTTCAACAACACCATTATGTTGTGGAGTGTATACAACTGAATGCTGAAGATCAATTCCCGCAAGAGTACAAAATTCCTCAAGTCTATTGTTCACATATTCCCTTCCATTGTCTATGCGAAGAATCTTGACTTGCTTCCCAGATTGCTTCTCAACATGAGCCTTGAAGGCTAGACATCTTTCAAACACTTCACTCTTGTGAACAAAAAAATAGACCCATGTGAAGCAAGAGTAGTCATCAATGAAGGTGAGGACATAACAGGCCTTGCAAAATGATGACATTGGAATGGACCTGCTACATCACTGTGAACCAACTGAAGAACTTTCAAATCTCTCCAAGACTTCCCTTTGTCAAACTGCTCTTCTGGATGCTTACCCAAGGAACAATCTGAACATACACCTTCAGAAAAGCTGATTTGAGGGAGTCTTGTAACCATATCCTTGGAGCTAAGTTGCTAAAGATAGTGGTAATTAAGATGTCCAAACCGCTCATGCCATAGCTTACTTTTTGAATTTGAATGAGTGAGAAAGGTTGTAGAAGGAGACTTAGGCACAAAGTGGGAGAAATCAGAAATCCATGTATTGTGATTGGCTTGTCCCACTGCAACCAAGGCATCATCCTTAAGTTCTTTGACCACAACTGAATTTGGTAGAAACTCAACTTTCTTGCCATCTCCATAGTGAGTGATTTGGTAGATTGAAAGAAGATTAGCACTCAAGTTAGGAACATAGAGAACATTCTCAAATGTTTCATTATCCATGACAACCGAACCTTTTCCTTCAACTTCCACTTGAGTATCATCTCCTATGAAGATGTGAGGTACCTTATATGGCTCCAAAGAAAAAAACTGCTCCCTTGTAGAACCCATGTGATGAGTGGCACTCGAGTCAAGTATCCATTGCTTTGAAGAACTTGAAGTAGCCACAAATGCTTGCCCTTTTCCTTTTGATTGTGAGGAAGAGGAAGGAGATGAATCCTTCTTCTTGTAGGCGGATGGCAAATTGATGTTATTCTTCTTGATGATGTTTTTCAACTCATCAATTTGCTTAGTGTGGCAATGATGCTCATCATGACCAACTCTCTTGCAATATGAACAAGTTGGTCTCTCCTTCTTGCTTGAATTTCCATTCTTGGGAGAAGATGAAGAATTCCCTTGTTGTGGAGAGGATGATTGTGCTTTATCTTGTTGTTTCTTTGGATTAGATTGCTTCTGCTTCTTGTTGGAACCCTTTCCTTGAGTCCCTTGATTCCCTTGATTAGCCACCAAAGCTTTGGACTTTGAAGACTTGAGAACCCCCATGCTTATCAACTTTGCTTGCTCTAGCATCAACATTTTTGTAAATGCATCAAATGAGGCATAGTGAAAGAACTACCACTGTCAAGCGATGGGTTTGGAAGCTAGAAACAAATGTTGCATATTCTATGGAAGCTTTCCCAACAAATTGTAGACCAACTGTGCATCCTTCTTATCAATGCCACAATCCTTAAGTTGTGCTCTTAGCTCACTTTCCTTAGTGACATAGTCTTGGATTGTATCAAAATTCTTGGGATCTAACATTGTGAGATCATTGTCAAGTTGATAACCTCTAATCTCATCAACTTGGCCATACAATTGACCAAACTTTTCCCAAGCCTCTTTGATTGTTTTACACTTTTCAATTTGAAAGATGAGATCTTTTGATACATATTTCCTCAAAGTTCCAAGAGCCATAGTATTTTTAGTGAGCCAATCCATATGAGCAATAGGATCAACTTTAGGATCAGATGGTGCAACAACAGTTCCATCAATATAATGAGTTAATCCTTTTTCCATTAACTTACTCCAAGCATCAATTTTCCAAGAAGCATAGTTATGTGGAGTTAACAAAGGAAAATTAGGAGAACCCATAGCAGAAAAATGAAAGAGAAAAAGATAGAGAGAGAGGCACAATCACACGAGACACCCCCCCAAATTCACTCAATCAAAGAACCCCCTCAAAAAGATGATTTGGCACTTTATACTTAGTGCATGTACAATGACCACTTGCAAGCCAAGCAAAGTGGACTTTTGATTTTTAATGTTTTACAACTACCTTAAGTAGGCTACAACAGACTCAAATGAATGATACAAAAGACCAAACTGAGATCTTAACTTTACAAATGCCAAAATGGGCCAAAATAGACCATATGCTGAAAGTGCAATTTTTGATCACAATCACTACAAAATGATAACACCACTGTGAATTTTAGAAAAAAATCATGCACTTTAAAAAAATGGCACTTAAAAGCGGTTCGTGATGAGCTCCAATGGAGCCTCGAAGTTGGAAAAAAATGGTGATAACTCAAAGAATAATCGTGGAAAATCAAAATTTCTAGGAAAATTTTGAGCACCAAACTAGGAAACTAATTGTACTAACACGTAGAGTACCTAAAAAATTAGCCCAAATGAAAAAATATACCGTCCAACCAACCCAACTCAAATGGAGAGGGGTCTCGATTTCAAAAGTGAAGTTGGCTTAAAGGTTGACATTAGCAACGCGACATTAAATCGAAGCCAGGCGACCGCTAAAATGTACACAGCCCAAGTTAATTTTGATGGTCGCCTTCCTATCACAATTGCTGTCCCTCCTCATCGAATATTTGGTCTCTGGAATCTTTGTTTGAATATTTTCGCTTCTACCATTCTCGCGGGAATATTCCACCTATTGGAATGCCACCAAGCTTTTCGCTTATGTCCCGCATTCGTAACCGGAGACACCGCCAGTATTTTGGCGCCATTTTTTCATTTAAGCCTAAATTTTAAAAAAAAGTTTCACCGGATTTAGAGAATTCCTCATACTTTGATCGGTTGCAGGTTTTTGAGAAACCCGACTATTGACTTTTATTAATGGCCACTGGTGGGGGCTGCAGGTACCACTGCGTGTCAGGAATACAAGCCACGCTATACCATCTGTGGTATAGTCTACGACGGTGTACCTGGATGGTACGCAAAAAACTTTTTTGCCTTTTTCTAAATTTTTAATAAACTTTTACAAACCAAAAAGAATCTGCAAATAATAAATTTTTTTTGGTAATTTTTTTTTTTTTGTAGAAAAATAAATCGTACCCGACAGTAATGATGGCTAGGCCGTATAGCTCGACTAGCAATTTTTTTTGCCTCAACAGACAACTTTGTCCAAATTCGACGATTTGGCAGTCAATTTAGGGGTTTTTGACCCTTCTGAGCATGATGGTGATGTCCTTTTTGGTTGAAAATGCTTCAAAATGGTAGCTAGCTCCTAGATTTGGCAAGCACCTCCAATCTTCAAACCCTTGCAGATTTGGCCTCTAATATCCAATTGAGACGAAACAAAGGAAAATATGACTATCTCAGACACTCCATATGCAATGGTGAGCTCAGATCTGATGCAACTAGCTCCCAAAATGCACCTGCAATAAAATGTCAAAAAAAGAACCCTCCCAAAATCTCTCCAAAATGACAATCCAAAGGCACTCCAATAGCTCTGATACCATGTAAGAATTGGCTATGAAGGTATCCACCCAAGATCTAGAGGCCTAATAGAAAGCGCAAGCATAAGAGAGATAGAAATAATATGACAAGAATAAACTATATTCTGTCAATGATGCAAATAGAATAGAATGAATAAAAGTACAAAGGAGACCCCTTGGTTATATAGCCAAGGTGAGTACATAGAAGGGCATAAGATTATGACAAGTGTCGTAATATTATGACATGAAACAACTATGAAAAGCTATCACTTCACCTAAAGTGGAAAAGTGATAATGTGATAATCACCACAAATGGTGGATCACCCACAAGAAGTGGAGAGGTAATCACATGACATGTCCACGAAAGGTGGATGTGATAAAGTAATAACATGATAAGTTCACCAAAAGTGGAAATTATCCAACTACCTCCTATGTGGTCCCTAAGTAAACTTAACTAAGGTGTAATAATGACCTAGGACAAGGTAGAACACTTTTAATTACACCAACAATTTCAAATCTTTTTAGCTACTACAAGTGATTTGTACAATGATTCTAGCTCTACAATATTCTGCTCTCCCTCTTCCATAGTACTTGGATTTGGATTTATCTTTGTAAGCTTTTCTACATCAACAAGGACACTTGACACTGGTATGTGCTTAGTCTTCACCAAGTCCCCAAGTTGTCCAAATGACCTTATGATGTCTTTTTTTGCCTTTACAATGTGGAAAATCTATTCTACAGATCTGTAATGGAAATCCAAGTGGTATGATTTATGTCCTTTGATGGGTCATAGGCTCAGAAGGCATTAGTTATTTGTAACTCAATAAAGTCCATTAAGTTGGGTGATCCCACAATATTGGTTTACAATTTTTGGCCAAATTGGACATTGAACTGATTTTTTCTAACTAAATCTTCACTTTTGGGCACCTATAGCAGCCAAACCGTGAGGAATTTGAAGATTTGTGAAATTTTGTCTGTAGATTCTAAATATATTTTTTTCAAAAATTTTGGAATCAATTTGCACTCCCTTTTCCATCTACTTCGAAAACTAGTTTTTTTTTAGTAAACACCATTTTTAAGGAGTGACGCTCACCGTATAACACAACTTTTTTTCCATGAAGGATAAAATTCTATTTTTTTCGAATTTAGATTTGTAACTACAATATCTAGAGTGCTTCTAATTGGTTTCATAGTGTTTTATTCAATATTTTTTCCTTAATCAAGTTTCGAAGTCAAACCAATTACAATTCAGACATTGGCAGACCGTATAACATATAATTTTTTTTGTATGCATCAAATTTTATTTTTTTTGTTGGACCAAGGACTTCAATATCTAGTGCACTCATATTTTTCAATTTTTTTTTATAATCTTCTATTTTTTCACATGTGCAGAATAGAGAGCTTGATTTTCAGTGAAAAACCTACATTCACAAGAAATAAAAAATAAATATAATAATAAAATTAAATTTATTTAAAATAATATTTTTTGGGAAGCTTATAATAAGGACTACATAGGAAAAATAAATTTTAAATGAATTCATTTGATCCCCCAAAAGGTAAATCAAAAGTGAGTTTTTATCAACATTTTGATAGGTGTAAAGGAGACTTTGTTATAGGTATGGTTTAAAACTAGTGGGGTTCTATCCAAGGGGGTTTGATCTAAGGTAGTTTGATCAAACCCTCTTCAATTGGAATGCTTTAAATGGAACTTTTTAAGGCTTAAACCATTATATTTTCTAAAAATATGTGATTTTAGCAAAAAATAGAATCTCCTAGAAATTGTAAACCAACTTTGTGGGATCACCCAGTCCTTAATGCCTTGAGTGGCATCTAACCACTTCAAATAGTACAAAAACAAATTTTTAGCCTCATCTTCACATTATTGCACTTCCTTTATTCTTTTCTCCACTTTGCACATCTATCTTGTAGCTCAAGTAGCCTCTTCTCAACAAACCTTGATTCAAGTTCTTTTTCAATTTGTTCCTTTAGACTGGAGGTGTACTCCTTAAGATAATCAATTAAAAACTAGAGATTTTCAATTGAGGTAAGAGAGTTGTCAATTGTAGTATCGAGAGTAGCATCCTGCAAAGTCTTTATGGCTTCACTTATCAATTTTGTCCCCTTCTAATGTGTCTTAATTATTTCTTTTCTTCCAAAGGCATGAAAGACATCTCCGAGCTCCAACTTTTGAATTGGTGAGATATTTTCTAGATCTAAACTTCCTTGATACATCGGGAGTTGTAACAACTAAGGAGGAATTTTTGGTTGGAACCTTATTTTCTTTGTCAAAAGTCCCTTAAGAGGATTATTAGAAGATTCTCCAGAGGACTTGGGTAACTCCATGGTCTTTTGTGCATCTTCTTCATTCTTTCTAACATAAAAATATTCTTCATTCTCTTCTTTCTCCTCCCCATTAGAGGAATTTTTCTTTTGCTTATCTTTATCCTCATCCTCCTTCTTGTCATCTTCATATTTCTTATTGTTCTTCTTCACCATTCTCATTTTGATTATCTTCATTTTTATTTCCTACATCTTCTTGTTTATCAAAGTGATCCTTAGCACCATCATTAAGTTCATTCTTTTCTTTTTCTTTCTCTACACTCTAGTTTTCATCATTAGCGGTAAGTATGTTAGTATCTTTTGGAGGAGCAGAAGTCTTTGAAGAAGCATGTGTTTCTTTTACCGATGGTGGTGAGGATACCACATTCTCTGTAACACCAAACAATGGCGTTTCTTAAGTGGTATGATAATCTACCTCTTTCTCTTTTAAGAACTCTTTGACAACTAATAAATTTGTGTTAGGAGGAATATTTTCTTCTGCATCAGTGACCTTTTCTTCTACATTCTCCTTCTCTTGAGTAGTAGCAGATGCGGAAGTAGCTATCATCCCAAACTTTTCTGCAATGTCCTTGACAGTTCTAACTGTTTCCTACTTCAATTTGTCCACTTGCTCCTTTTCTCTCCCCATAAGAATAGTAACTCTTTGTTTGACTCTGAATTCTTTAGTATACTCGCCTATTAGAGTAGCTTTGTCATCCTTAGAAAAGGAGGATCCAATTTCCTCCAAGGCATCTGATTTCATTTTATCCCCAACTTTAATAGCTTTTATGTATACGAGATAAACTTGGGCTAAACATGAAAAAAACACACAAGAATTAGTCATATTAGTAGGTTAAATAATATTCCCTATGAGATACTTGATCATACAAAGAAATGAAGACAAACTATATAAAAACATGAAACAACATGAAATATAAGCATGAAATCTTATCTAAGTACTCCAAACCTCATCCCATAGGGGGATTGGTGCCAAATTGATGTGGAATATGGCCCTTTCCCAATCCATTGTTGGATAAGCTTCAAGATTCTGATGCAAAGTAATGGATTTGATGCAATAAGATAGTGGATTCAAGCTCAAAAGATGAAAATGCATGTAGGTGTGGGTGACAAATGTGTATAGTAACTTTGCATGAAAAGGTGGATCCATTTCCCATGGAAGTGCCTTCTATTTATAGGAAGCAAGGGTTAGAATAAGGGTGAAAACTAAGTAATGTGGGACTAAATGGAGGATCGTTAGGCTAAGAGAAGCAATGGGGATACGTTCCCACACAAGTATGTGCACATCTTGGAAAGAAGATGTAAGAGGGATTTAAGGCATATGGTTGGAAGAATTTAAGGAATGTGGGTGGGGATGTAAGGGTATGTAAGAGAAGTAAATTCCCTTACAAGAGACAAGATGGCTTGTAAGAGCCATTGAATTCCTTTGTAAGAGGTATTAAAAGACTTTGTAAGAGATTTTAAAATTTTGGGAGGGAAAGTATAAAAATAGAGGAATATTCCATGATAATATCCTTTTGTGAGGAAAATAGCCATTTAATTAATTTGTAAAAATTAATAACTTGTGCAAGTGGGGCTAATAAGTCATAGGTTTATTTAACCTTGGTAGGGTTAAAAGCTAGAGGACTGGCTAATGAAGATTAGCAGGTGGTTTAAAGTTAATTAATCTTCGGTGGGTTAGGGGTTTTAGAAGAATATGACATTTAATTAAATAATTAGATTTATTTAATAAAATGAGAAGACATAGGGGTTTTAATTAAATGATTTGCATTATTTAATTAAATGGGATGAGAATTAGTAAGAAAGGGGATTAATTAATTCAATAAAATTAATTATTTGATTAATAGGAGAAAATGATGAATTTAATTAAACAATAAAGATTATTTAATTAAATAGTTAGTTAGAGGTGACTTAGGATGAAATGATGTTAATAATCAAATTTAGATATGTTTAATATCGATCAAGACTATTTAAGTGTCTACATTTTGTCCCTCTTTGAAGCGAGGTACTTGTCACATTGGTTCAAAGATTGATGCTTTTCAAAATCGACATTGCTACCAAGATCAAAATTCAAAAAATTTCCATTTTTTGGATGCCCCATTGTTGCCCCAGTAGAAGGAATTATGCTGCTACACTGCTCCCTCAAGAGATTGGGCCAAAATGTCTCACTATGTCTCATTTGGCCATGATGATGGCATTGGTTGAGTAGTGGCATAGTGAGACATTTTCATTCCACCTTCCCACTGGTGAGGCTACTGTTACCTTGGAGACGTGTGGAGGATACTGCAACTTCCCATCCATGGGGAGTGAGTGATCTATGATACAAACTCTGGGGAAGATAAATTCCACGAGGTCCTACATCATGAGGATATTGTGCTAGTGAGCTCTAAGATAGATTTGGAGATGTATTGAGGATGAGTACCTTTATTCAAATTAGTACTTGGAGCCCTAATTTTTGGGATTATTGCACCGAACTGGTGATGGAGAGGGTTTAGTCCTAGCTGGGGACTTGCATGGAATGGTATGCTATACCAGAGGAGATTGTATGCATGGGGCCCTATTATGCTGGCCTCATTATATCATGAAATGCATCAATTCATTCATGGACAAGGTTGAGCCCTATCAAAAGGGGTTACATTATTGCACATTTGGGCATGGGAGCACATTGTTGTGCTCAGACTAGTTATAACACTTGCAGACGTTGATGCAGATGAGCCAGTGGTGTTTAGATATAGGGGAGTGATCACCCTGCATCACACAGGCCCATTGGGCATACCCTATTAGAGGAGGGTCATTGATGATATGGCTATGTTTAGGTGGCAACTATGGCTATAGATTCCTACATGGTATGGTGACCATCAATAGCTTTTATTTGCAAGGAAGACAGTATATATAGGGTCGAGAGTACACAATGATTGAGAGGTATTTACTAGACTAGGTAGCCTGTCAGTTTGGCGAGTTATAGGATGTGCCTGTAGATGACTGTACACAACCTTATTTTTTAGGACTTCCAAAGAGACAGCTTGGGGTCGACAAATACCACCTTATGTGGCTATAGAGGATTTTAGATAGCTTGCAGCCTGACCCTAGGTATATGACCAGGGTTAGTATGATTTGAGGACAACAACACTATATGATGCATGGTTTGTTCCTCTCCTTCGATTGAAAAATTTGGTAGGAGTACCTCCATAGGGGAGACTTAAGGGTCAAGGTGTAGGTAGGGGTGAAAGACTCTAGAGGATCAACAGGAGGATCAGGGCTAGTAGGACCAAGCCATTAGATAGGGTCGAGGACAAGGAGGACATGATCATCAAGTGGTTCAAGTTCTAGTGGGACCTCCACCATGTCAGTAGTAGGATCAACAATAGTAGTAGCAGGGACAAGACCCTCAGGATGCCCAGATCTAGGCCCTCATAGTTGAGAGGGATCAATTGAGGCAACAGGTATAGACTTTGACCACAGAGTGTGACCATGAAAATCAGCTCTGACATGATTTACATATTCAGTTACCCAAGGAGACTAGCAGGAGGTGGAAACTAGAGGCTATTACAGTGGCAATGCTAGGTCATAAAATGTCTACACAAATGTACAAAGATGCTATCTTGGAGGTGGTTTACTATAGGAAACTTTATCACCAAGATGTCCCATTAGAGATGTGATAGCCAAACTACTCACAAAGGAGTGGTGTTGTGCCTTAGGGTTCAGATGGTGCTGTTGGTTAAAGAGCTAGGAGAGCCTAGCCATAGATAGCCATTTGGTGGTCACTAGGACTATTCTAGACATGATGATAGACGAAGCAGGGGATAGATCCTACCCCATTTTGTAGACATATTTTTTATGTACAACTTGATTTGTTATGTAGATACATTCATTGACTATTTTTTGATAGCCTCTTGTATACTATGTATGATGATATTGCACATTGACTCTGATTTGTATCATGACATTCAATTTTTGATATATATATGAAATGGCTTCAATGCGACGTTTATGATGTGATGTCTTTATTTCATGCTTTATGGATGTATGGATGCATATGACATGCTATGGATGTATGTACTTCTATTTATGCTTATGATGTGATGTGCATGATTCATGATGTGATATTATGGACGTATGCGATGTATGATATATTGAATTAAATATGATGGATGATTTACTTTGGGTGATCCCACAATACTGGTTTGCAAGTTTTGGCCAAATTGGACACTGAACTGATTTTTTCTAACTAAATCTTCACTTTCGGGCACCTATAATGGCTAAATCGTGACGAATTTGAAGATGATGCAAACTAGTGACTTGTGAAATTTTGTCTATAGATTCTAAATATATATATTTTTTAAAAATTAGAATCATATTGTACTTCTTTTTCCATCTCTTTCGAAAACTATTTTTTTTATAGTAAACACCATTTTTAAGGCCTAGTGATGCTCACTGTATAAAACATAAAAAAAATTCCATGAAGGATAACATTCTAAGTTTTTTCAAATTTAGATTTATAACTATGATATCTAGTGCTTCCAATTGGTTTCATAGTGTTTTATTGAATATTTTTTTCCTTAATCAAGTTTTGAAGTCAAAATAATTACAATTCAGACATAGGTGGACCATATACAACATAAAATTTTTTGTATGTATCAAAATTCTTTTTTTTTTGTTGGATCAAGGACATCAGTATCTAGTGCACTAATATTTTTCAAATTTTCTTTTTGATAATATACTATTTTTCCACTTGTACAGAATGAAGAGCTTGATTTTTGGTGAAAAACTTATATTTAATCAAACTAAAAAAACAAATGCATAATAAAACCAAAACATATTAAAATTATATTCATTTGATAGATCGTTCCAAGGACTACCATCATCTAGTTGGGTCTGTGAAGTCTCCTCCATTTTCATCCTCAACTCAAGCTTCAAAGGGAAAAATTTTGTATTTTTTTGGTGCCAAAGGGAGAGAAGGGGGGAATAGGGGGGTTCGAGTGAACCCCCCTTGGAGGTTTGCTCAAACTAGGGTTTGAACGAACTCCCTTTCCACAACCCTTTCCTTTTCTTTTTTTCCTAAGAAATGTGGGACCCAACATTTGATGGGTTCACTTGAAGGGGGGTTCTAGTGAACCCCCTTTGGGCTCACTCGAACCAAATACTCATTTGAACCCCCAAAAACCATTTTTTTTTGCATGGGGGAATTTTTTGTAGCTTTCTTTCCTCACTGAAATTGTAAACTAGTTTTGTGGGTTTACCAATTTCTTTTTTAGTATCCTTTTCTATATGCAATTTATGATTTTTTGGATTTTTTAATTTTATGAGTGTTTTTTGGTTTTTTGATTTTATGAATGTTTTGGATTTTTTGATGTTATGAAAGACTTAAATAATATACATGAATCTAATCCAATTTAGGTATAAAAAAATTCCGCCAACGTGATGCAATAGACTACCTCGATATAGGCAAGACAAACTGACCTTAGGAATGTGCCAAGAAGTACTAAAGGGGAACATGATACTTATGCAATAACCAACTATGACACAAATGTGGATGGGAGATGGAATGAATGGGATGAAGGATGAATGTGATGGAAAGCAATGTTGAACAAGCCAAAGAATCAATGGTGGATGGAAAGTGCTTATTTACATGAGGCGCCTATTTGGAAAGTTTTGACAAGGTATTTTCCCAAAGCGCCACTGAAGTGGTTTTCACTATAGGATGATTTTTTTATCTTTACTATTTTCAATCCTTTTCTATTTTTTTTAGATTTTGTTATTCTTTTGTATTTTTGGATTTATACCTTGCAAGCCTAGGCATAATTTTTTTTGAGATGAGAGCTATTGATGGGTTCCTCCAAGGGTTTGCCTTCAGGTGTTGACAACTAATATAATCCTGATTTGTAACTTGTTGTGATGATGAAGGGTCCCAACCAATTGGGTTCAAACGTTCCCTTTCTTTTTGGATTAGGTAGACTCTTCTAATTCTCCTTTGATATGATCTCTCCCACTTGGGAGGACCAACTTTTGATTTTCTTAATAGTAGATCCTCTTGAGGTGGTTTTGATAAACCTACAAGTGATTCAAAGCATCTAGACATTGTCCATCCAATAGCTGCAACTCATTCAATCGTGACACCCTATATTCTTCATTAGTGATAAGATTTTGCAAGGATAAATTCTTAGTGATGGGAGCTCGACCTCAATAGGTAGGATAGCCTCAAATCCATATACTAGGGAATAGGATGTAGCACCTATAGGCGTGCAGATACTAGTTCTGCAGGACCATAAGGTAGGGTTTAGTTACAAATGCCAGTCACAACCGTCTTCATTTATTTTCTTCTTAAAAATTTTCAAGATGGTTTTATTGGAATCCTCTACTTGACTGTTACGCTAAGGGTAATAGGGGGTAGAGGAATGGTATTGGATATTGAATCATTAGCACAAATCACGAACATCTTGATTCTTGAAAGGTGTTCCATTATTTGAGATAAGGGCTTGTGGAACACCATAGCAGAAAATAAGGTAGTTTAGGATGAACTTGGAGATCTATTTTCCCGTGATATAGGTCATAGGAATTTCCTTAACCCACTTCGTAAAGTACTCCATGGCGATAATGATAAACTTATGGTCGTTTAATGAGGTAGGTGTAAACTTTCCCATGAGGTCGAATCTCCACTACGAGAAAGGCCAAGGTGTTATGATTGGTTGGAGCTCTTGAGCCAACACATGGATGAGATCCCCATGCTATTGACATTGCATACATTTCTTCACATACTAGTGAGCTTCTCTTTCCATGATAGGCCAATAGTACCCTGTCCTCAACAATTTCTTGGCTAAGGTCATACCACTTGAATGTGATCCACCAATATCTTCTCGTACTTTTGTTAAAGTAGTCAAAACTTCCTCAGGGCTAAGTTTTGGCATATAGTTGTTATTGATTTCAAAAGAGGGATCAAAAGTGAGATGGAGCTGATCCTATAAAGGAGAATGTTGGAATTAATGTAAAAAATTCATTGATGTCAAAGGTTGAAGTTGTGTTGCAGATGTTGTGCAAGTGTTGAAGAGATTGCAAAATTTCGGGCCTCAGGTCTTAGGCTTACCGTGTATCGCTTGTTGAAGGAGGAAGGTGTTTGGAGTTAGTCATTTTTTACTATGCCTCCAAGGTTTCAGACATCGGGTATCGGTTATACCTTGTATTGGTTGCAAAGGAATGAAGAAATCCACTAAGTACAAAGTATTTGGGACCTTAGACTTCGGGAGTACAACTTACCATGGTGTTCAAAGAAGGCAATATGCAGGAAATCCAAACCCCGCCCAGGGGAGCTTATCTTTAGATTCTACAAGTTTGGACTATATTCCTAGCTTAATTTCAGAAGGATACACATAAGTGAATTCACACTTGAGGAGTTTAGGAAAGTGGTTTTCTCAATGGCTCCAGATAAAGCTCCTAGTCCTGATGGTTACATTGCATTATTTTTTTTCAAAAATGTTGGGATGTTGTAGGGAAAGATGTCCTCATTTCTCTTGAAGAGTCTAGAAAGCATGGAAATATTTTGAAAGAAATAAAAAATGTACTTTTATTGCACTAATTCCAAAGAACGCTTGCCCTATCTCTTTTGTTGACTACAAGCCTATTTCTTTATGCAACACCTTTTATAAGATCTTCACCAAAGCTATTGTTGTTAGACTTGCCACTTTGATTCCCTTGATCATATCTGAGGAACAAGGGGGCTTTGTCCCAGTAGAGAAATGATGGATGAAGCTATATTCACTCACGAGGTGCTCCATTCTCTCAAGGAAGAGAATGTTTTGGATGTCATTTTGAAATTAGATATGTTGAAAGCTTCATATGATAGAGTAAACTAGCATTTCTTGATGGCAGTGTTGAAAAAAATTGGTTTCTCTAAAAAATGGTGTAAGTGAATTTTTTTCATGCATCTCAGGCACAAGATTTTTAGTTTTAGTCAATGGTTCTCCTTGTGGTTAATTTAATGCTACACAAGGAGTGAGGCAGGGGGATCCTCTTCCCCCGTTTCTATTTATTCTTATGGCAAAAGGCCTTATCCATGCGATTTTTGCAGCAAATGGGAAGAATCTTTGGAGAGGAGTAAGGTTAAATCATGTCTCATGGCCAATAACTCATTATATTTTTGATGATGACACTCTTTTATATGGTCATGCTAACATTGAAAAGGATAAGGCTATGCAAAGTTTCTTGTCAGTTTACTTTGTCTACTCAGGCTAGTTTGTGAATAAGTAAAAGTAAAAAAAATTCTCCGTCAATGTAAATCCGATGGTGTAAGGTAGGCTCCTGAGGTTTTGGGGTTTCAAAATGGAGTCGCTCCCTTGCAGATATTTGGGTGTTCGTTTCTTCTCAAGGAGGGAGAAGCATGACTACTGGGACAAGATCATTTCATCAGTTTCAGACAAAATTTTAACCTAGAAGTAAAAATGGTTGTCTTTGGTAGGGAAATTGGTTATGATTAAGTCTATGTTTCAAGATTTGCCAATATATCTTATGTCAGTTTTAAAGATTCCAAAAGGGAAGTTAGAGGAATTATAGAAGAGTTTTAGGGATTTTTTATGGGTAGAGAATGTGAAAGAAAAGAAAAAACTATTACTGGTCACATGGGAGAAGGTCTGTCTACCCAAGGAATTTGGGGGAGTGGGTTTGAGGGACATGTTCCTACAAAATAAAGATTTAGGGGCTAAGATCTTGTGATGGATTTATCAGGATCCCAATGCTAAATGGTGTCAAATTATGTGGTATAAGTATCTAGATTCTTTGGAGAGAGAGCACATCTTCACCTTGGAAAATCCCCCTATTGGGTCCAAGATTTGGAACTTCATTTCCTACAGATACATTATCCTCCCTCACTTATCTAGGGTGGTTCATAATGGAAGGAAAGCCCTGTTTTAGGATGATGCTTGTAATGGGCATTGTCCCCTTCGGTCCCTTGTAAAATAGGATGCAATTACAAATGTGTTAAAAAATTTATGGGGTTGCAGAGTGAGGGATTATCTAGTTCTTGATTGGTCCTCCTCTCCGCCTACAACCACATGGAGATCTTTCGAATTCCTTCCTTTTCCAAAGGCCCTGAAGGATTCCCTCTATAAGGAACTGGAAATGAGAAAAAATATATTCTCTAGAAAGGATGATGAAATAATCTGGTTCAAGTCCAATTCGGGGTCTTATTATATAAAAGAAGGATATGTGTCTCTTGTTGAGGTAGACAATCCCTTGGATTGGCCTCACACTCTTAGTTGGGGTCTTGCAGTGCTTCCTAAGGCTAGAGATTTTACTTGGTTGGCTTTAAAGTGAAAAATATTAATTGGAATGAGGTTGGATTGCTTGGGCATTTCTCCCCTCTTCTCTTGTGTTCTTTGTGGCAAGGCTTATGAGTGCATTGATCACTTGTTGTTGCCTTGTGATTTTTCTCATAGTTGTTGGGTTTGGCTTCTAAATAAACTTGGATGGTATGGTCCTCTGTATTGTTTTCTCTTCCAACATTTTCAAAGTTGTCCCTCCCTATTTAAATCCTCTTTCTATGCATGCATTTGGAATCCCATTCCTTCCATAGTTATATGGAATATTTGGCTAGAAAGAAATAATAGTATTTTTAGAAAGAAAGCTAAGGATGTCAATCAGATTATTCTAAAGATTGAAGCCTCAATATCAGAATCTGTGATGTCTTTTATCTTCAAGCAGTTGCACACCTTAAACTCCTCTTCTTGGGATGCTTGGTTGCTTAAATCTTGGTCTTTGCTCAAATCCCTTCCTAATCATGTCTCGACATAGAATTGCAAGCCTATTGTATTGAAAAATTAGGTCAAGTGGTCCCGTCCTCCGAAAGGTTGGATAAAATTGAACTTTGATGGGGCTTCACATGGTAACATTGGGTTATCAGGGACATGTGTGGTCCTCAGGGATCATAAAGGCTTTGTTCTAAAGGCTTCTTGTCAAATTTTGAATATTAGAACTAATAATGTGGTAAAATTCACAACTCTAATCATTGGTTTGGAACTGGCAATAAGTAGTAACATTTCTCCCATTATGATTGAAGGTGATTCATAAATTGTAATTGGTGCCCTCACCAAAAAAGATCTTGGTTCTTGGAATCTTAAGTATTTATTTTAGCATGCTCTCTCTCTGCTACAAAATTTCTTGACATTTCAGCTCCAACATTGTTATAGGGAAGGAAATTCTTTGGTGGACAGGATGTCCAATATGGAAATTGATCTCTCTCCCCACTTTTCTACTTTCTCACATGTTGATATAAGTGATTTCCTCGACTAATGTTTATTAACATGTGGTAACTTTGTTGGGAGATTTGTTGGTTGTTCCTGGCATGGAATGATATTCTTGACGTTCTTCATGGTGCATGGGTGGTATGATGTGTTCCTCTCTTCTTTTCTATAATATGCACGGTCTCCTTCACTTGGTCTTTGAAGCCATGGTTTGCTCCACTTTCTCATAAATTTCTATTGCTTCTTGTGTTTACATGATCGACGGTCCCCTTGACATCATTTGTTTGCATTTTTTGCTTATGATTGGTGGTCCCCTTGATGTCTGACATTTGTGGTTATTCATGATGCAACAATCATTATGTTGAGATGGTCCTCATGACATATATGGAATTTGGTTATTTCGATAAGCTATGGCTGAGGTGGCGTAGGGACGGTCCCCTTGACATCAGTCAGCTTGGAATTTTTTATATGGCAACATCTTTTCTTGCTGAGATGGCCTCAATGACATCTCTGATATTGCAACACTTGATTATAATTTTTGGCACTTCGGCTTTCTTGTGTCACGGTCCTCTTGACGTCTAAAGATAATCTTTTTATTTATGTCTGGTGGTCCCCATGACGTCATTCACTTGTGGATCCACATGTTCTTTAATGTTGGGATGGTCCTCATGATATCTCAGTTTTCATGAAGAAATTTTTGGCTGAGGTGGCATCAGGACGGTCCCCTTGACATTGGCCGTCTCAATCTTCCAACTATTACATAGTGCACCCAGCTGACGTGGCTTCATGGTTCCATGGTAATAGTGCTCATTGGTAAATACATTTGGCAATCGGGTTTTTTGTTGGCAGTTCTATTCCTCCTATTTGGGTGACGGTCCCTTTGACGTCATTGTAGCATTTGGGAGGTACTTTACACAAGTGTATTGGGTCTTTTCACTATGGTTTTTCTCATTCGGATGGCGATCTCACACGGTTGGGACTGATTTGGGCAAGATTGCATAATTGAGAATGTCTAATTGATGACGCTCCTATAAACTTTGGCACATACTTTTGTCTCTTCAATGGCATCATCAGTGTGAGGTGGCTCTTTGTGGTTTGGCATCTATCCTGTGTTTCAATTATGGGTACTTGTTCCAGCGTAAAGTCTCTATGGTGTTCGTGCTGGTTTCTAGTTTTTTTGTGTGGAATGCACAAGAGATCTATCCATACACACTTGAGTTTAAATGAAGGCCACCTATTTCTTAGGGTGTTTCCCATCTTTGTTATCTCCATATTTTTTGTGGCCTTTTTCTGCCTTGGTTCAAATTGGATCTCTTTTTGGCTCGGCTCAATATGGATAGTTTGTTTAGAGTTCTCATCCTGCCTTGCTTCTTGGAGGTTCATGTTTTCCAGCACTCCTCGATTGTTATGATACGTAAAACATTTATAATTCATTTTCCACAAGTGGAAGAGGCCATTTTGAACGTCTTGGATAGTGAATGGCTTGATATGCAATCCATGTCTCTATCACATGAATTATCTTCTCTTTCAAGTTTTGAATCTTATGGATGCGCTTTGGTGTAGTAAGACAGTCAAATTTATAGCTGGAAGCTGAAAGGAAGCGAGGTACACGGAAAAGCTTCCAACACTAATCTATCAAAGGAGAGAATGTGCAAATTTTTACAATTTCAAACCCTTAAAAGAATTACAATAAAGAAGATGCACATAAAATGTAAAGATAAGCAACAATAGAGATACAATAAAACCAAACAACACCAAATATACGTGGGGAAAACCCTCTCGGGAAAAAAACCCCACACTCCAAAAGCCCGAACAATGTATTATTTGTAAACAATGGTTACAATACACTTGCAGTGCAAACTTCTACAGGAGTTTATCAGTGTTACAATTTTGGAGTAATTTCGGTAGCATAATGGTATCTCAATACAACTTGATTACATCTCCAAAATACACAAGTGCTCCATATATAAGAGTTTACAATACATAAAATAAACATTTCCAAATTAACTGTCAAAGGTTGAAGACACAACATGGAAAGCACCAAAAACACTGCACATGCACACGATAAGTTTCCAAATTGTCACCACATGTCAATCTTCAAAATCTACACTTTCCAAAAAAATTGCTTTTCGAAAACTCACTTTCCACATGCAAACTCAATATGGAAATAGGATAATATTTTATGCACAACTCCACCTGTAAAAAACAACTTTCTAACTTGGCTCCTCATTCGAACAGAAACTTGTAAGTTGCAACTCACAAAAACAAAGTGAGAAAATCAACAACTTTCAATTTAGAAAAACAAATCTTTGGAAAAATCAAAGGTTGAGACACCTTCTTTTTCCTAACAGAAGCTTCTTGTTGCCTCATGTATGCCCAATGTATGCTCTAGAATCTACTCTTGAGAGTTATGATCTTCACGTGGTACAAATCTAGTTGGGGTTGTCATTTTTTGTGAGGAGCTTCTTTCTTCCCTGGCCTTGCTTTCTCTTCTCAATGATATGGTGCATGACTTGGTACCTACACACTCTTCCATTTTCTCCGCCCGTCTTTGAGCCTTGAGGCCATCGTTGGGGTGTTGATTGGAAGATAAGTTGCTAGTTTTATTTCGTGCAATTCAGTTCCTATTTAAACATGCCTTGGAGGAGCCGTTCTATGAGCCATATTTCACCCCTCATTCAGATCTTGCCTCATCTATAGAGAGTGGGGTTTGATAGTTCTTGGTTTGCTCAAGTTTTTGGGTGATGTTTATCTTCTTCCTCTTGTTTCCCCTGATAGTAAATATTGGTGTTTTTTGAAGGCCTTCCTGGGTATGCTTTTTGCTTGTTTTGCTCTTTTAGGAGGGCCTACTTTGCTCAACCTTTGTAATTATCTGCTTTCAATTTTTGATGTTGGCTCCCTCTATGATGTAATCTATTGTATACCTTGCTCTCTTTAACTCATGGAGTCTGGAAATGTATTTGATCTTACATGAACTTTAATAAAATTTTCTTTATAGTGGATTTGCCACTTTTACCAAATAATAATAATAATAATAAAATTATAGAGTACTCAATATCTTCTCTATCAATTATTTTGGTAGTTGATTTATTTTTACATTTTATTTAACAACACTAGTAATAATATACATTCCTTCTCATTATTCTCATCAACAATAATTGCATATACATGACATGCAGAGATTAAATTACACATATGAAGATTTACTTATGCTAAGTGATCTAAATATAATATAATGGGATAAAATATTAATGTTATCTAAATAATAAAAAGATATAATACCTAGTTGCACTAGATTTGAAGCATTGTCAAAGTCCCCTAATACTTCCATCACTTTTAATTATAGTGTGACTGGAATTTGATATGTCTCAAGTAAAATTAAAATTCTAAAATACCATTCATAAACCAACTCTTTTGACTCACACTCATCCTAAATAAAATCCACACAGAAAGAATAAAAACATGTCATATCTCTTATATAAATAGTCCATGAACTTACATAATTTTTTTGAATGAGTGTAACTCACTTGGTCCTACTATTATACAAAAAATTATATTTTACAAAGTTATCTTGTTTTACCAACCAAAAAAAATATACAAACTATAAACTTACTTTCATTACTTGGATCCATTCTTTAATTACACCATTCTACAATTGTTGCTATATTTGTCAACTTAGCACCACTTTGGTAGTTCAAATATTCTCATGCTAGAGCTCTTTTTACACATGCTCTTGCACCATCATGCTTATCTTTTCCATTCCCAACCTTAATTTAATTTTAAATATATTGAACACCACTGATTGTATTCATCTTCCTCAACCAATTGAACATCCAAAAAATTATGAATTGTGATGTTTTAAAAATTATATTTTTTGATTAGATGTAGGCAAGATATGTGATGTGCATGCTTAGTGATACAATTTTTAGGATGTATCAAATTTGAAAATTATTAAAATAATAATAAATAATACACAACTTGTATTACTCACTTTTGGATATATTTATGCCAAATGGTTTTTAAAAATACCTAAAGCAATTAAAAAATAGGGGGTGTACATTAAACATTGTATTATATTTTAGTGATAAAAATAGGAACACTTTTGTGTATCCTTAGTAGTTCACTCCCTTAATCTTAACCATTTTAAAAATATTTAGTTGTTTAGAAATTAGATTTAGAGTACTACAATTCTTGTTTTTACTATATTTTAAATTTTAAGTGTACACATCTCAAATTACTCCTCCAAATTTAGATAAGTTAAATTCAAGAAAAAAGTGTTCACTTTTGACCCCCCTATTGTCCCCTATTTTCAAAAACTTACTGATATTATATCTATATAGTAATAAGAGAAGAAAATATAGTCAATAGGAGGAATAACTCCAACTACCTTAATAGATGAGATACACCTACTTGGAATATGCCAAATTAATGGTTACACCTATTTAGAAGAAGATAAATATTATGAGAGGTGGCCACTACATCCAAAAGATTAAATCCAACAATCCAAGAATATGTGGAAGTTATATATATGCCACTCACATAAGAAGCAATACATATCCTAAGAATTACCATGTCTAATAAGCTAATCAAGATTAAAATTACGTGTAGGAAAATGAACTATCCCTAAATATACAAAAAAAAAAGAAACCTACATTAACACTTGTCAAAGGAGAAATAGTAAAGATATATCTCAAACATAAAAGATTTAAACAATTTGAATATGATCTTATCTTATACTAAGGTTAATGATTAGAAGTAAGTTGAGTTTCATTGCACATATCTCATTACATTTTGCATTTATCTCAAATTGGCCTTCATGCATGTTTCATGTGCATAGAGATTTGTACCACCTTATTAGTTGGTGTACTTAATATTAATTGTTTACACTCTCTATATCAACACCATCCATCATTATGAGAATATTTAAGTAGGATGAAAAAGGTTTTTTTCTTATTATTCAAGTTTATTCTCTTAAAGTTTAATACCATAATATGGTCATTGTATTGCATATCAACTTTGAAGATCAAATTTCGTGCACTGATTATACTTATGTGTCATTGAAGGCTAGGGCTTTACGTTGTAACTCATTACAATAAAATAATGAATGCAGTTATGATTGTGAATCAATAATATCATTTTGCTTATTTACTATATAATTAAGTTCTACTATAAGTTTTTGTATACTTGACATGTATGGTTGGATAATCCTTAACTAAACCCTCTAGCCATCATTTGCATTAAATATCCATATAGATAAGATAAATTGGTAGGTTCAAATAAGGACTAAATTAATGATAAGAAACACTGAAACTATTGAGGATGGTATGACCATTCTAAAATTAGATTAGAACAAGTTTAGATGATATTTACAATACACAAAATAATACACGTGGACAACTCATTGGAATGGAAAACCTTAAGGGTGAATAAATTTTTGATGATAAATTTTTAATTTTATGCTCAGAGGCTTATTATAATGGCGGAAAAACAAATCAAGTTAAATTTGATGTGCAAGTGGTGGTCATGTTGCTTTTTTAGATGAAATTTGACATGCAAGTGGTGGCCATGGTGCTTTTTTAGATTTTAAAATCAATTTAATTAAAAAAAAATTAAAACTAAATACTAAGTGTCATGTAATAAATAATGGCATCCAAAAATCTTTGTGAGGAAAAACTAATATTAAAGTTAAATTTGACATGCAAGTGGCAGTAATGTTGCTTTTTTAGATTTTAAAATCAATTAAATTAAAAAAGTAAATTAAAACTAAATACTTAGTGTCATGTAATAAATTTAAAATTTTTAGGGTGAACATTTTTTTATAGTAATAACACAAATATATTTTTATAATTATAAGAAATTTCAATGTATTTATTTGTAATTTTTATTTATTTATTTTTCAATAGTGTATTTGTTTTTTTTCAATTGTTTTTAGTTTTTTGCTTTGTTTTTAAAGCAATTTTAAAGTTTAATGCTATGAGATTTCCACAATCTATCATGTTGAACATTTTGTGATTTCTGGATTTTTGATTGTGTTAAAGTTTTTTCATCAACGTTTCGGATCACACTCAGTGATCCATGAAGACCTCTATTAAAAGAGGCAAAAAGAACAAATAAATAAATAAATAATAAAAAATAATTCAAATATTTGCATAAACTAAAAGAACAAATAAATAATATTTTTGATCGCAAAGAGAAATCAAAGATTTGATCACAAAGATCAATCAATCAAAAAAGAAAATTAGAGAATGATAAATCTCGACATATTTTATATATATTAATATTTAATATGTGTATGCTAGTTAATTTACATTGATATATTACATAAATGAGTACAAGGAATGTATAAGGGGAAGAATTAGATGGGATACGACAATGACATGTCAAACAATAAGGCTTTTAGCTTGTTTGAATACATCATTAGCAAGGACACTATAAGCTCCACTAGTTGGGTGGACACTATCCCAAAATAAGTATTTAGAAACATCATCACAAATATTACTTAGTTTGTTACAAAATGGACCTGCTTCAATTTCACCTGTTCCACAACAACCTTTCCTTACTTCTTCAAATCCTGTCCCAAAAAATAATACATTCATGTGTGAGCTTGGACATTATAACATATATGGAATTAAATTATTACCATTATTAATATATTCAACATTTCTTTGAAATAGAGAGAAAATTATAATTTTACCATATTGGCTAGGATTTTGGATCATGTCGAGCAACCTGTTGTATATATCTATATAAGCAAATTGAAGACCAGAGAGACTTGGCTTCATGGAGTCTAATAAATTTGTCATGTTGTTGTTGTAATAAGTTGCAACATTGTTGTACTCATCCATGCAAGTACCATTGAACAAGTTATGCAAAGTAATTGTTGAAGGCAAACACCCAAAAGGAGGGAGCCCAATGATCATAAATTTGGTTGCACCTTCGCTATAAATAGCCTGTGCACAATATATTCAAGTTATATTACCTATTCAAACTCTAAGAATAAAAATAAAGAAAATATTTACAAAGTATTTTACCTGAATGAAAGATTGTAAATCTTGTAAGAGAAGGTCTTGGAACTGTTCAAGACTATAGCGTGCCCTTGTTAAAGGATTATTATAATAATTAACAATGAAATCATTTGTCCCCATGCTTATACCAAATAAGGCACTTGATATAATCTTGGTAGCATTATTCTCACCAATCATACTTGCAAGCTTTGTTTTATAACTCCTAAAATTATCCAATTGTTGGGATAATGTGATGACACCCTACAAATACAAATTAATTTAAGCGTTAGAAAAACTAATAATGACTCTTTACTAGTTTGAAGAATAGCACTGGCATCTTAATGTATGTTGGTGTGCTCACCAGAGGTGCAGAAGTACTGTCGTCGAGCCCTGCACCGGCCGAACCGAAACAGGCACCCGTAAGCAATTGTTCTCCTTTGAAATTAGGGTCCAGATATGCGGGCAGCTCATCCGGAAGACCCATTAGGCCAGCTGAAGATCAAAAGGCTTTGCAAGATTAGATCATCAAACATAGATATGTCTAAGCATCTTAAGATTTTGTAAGAGAAGAATTTTACATAGTATATCCGGTACTAATCTTCCGTTTGAGAACCTTCCTGTGGGTGTGCCGCCGGGGAAATCTACACCATAGGGAGGAAAGTTGGCCTTGACAACTGTGACCAGCTGGTTATTATTGCCTGAATCAATCGTTGAGTCCCCAAACATGTAGAAAGCCTGCGGTTTGCTATCCACTCTTGCAGCCCAACAAAATATTAATCCCAATAATATAAGCTTTTCAAACTCCATTAATTTTCCCATCTTAGTTTATGCCGCCTCAACAACTGCAGTGAACAAGTTATGGTTCGCTTTGTATAGCTTGCATTGGATAAGATCTCTGGGGCTATGTATTTATATTTATTGCTGATTTTCTCTACGTTTAATTCCTGCATATCAGTATCAGTAAAGGGTGACTGATTTTATTGGGCACGCATAATACGTCATCAGATTGAAAACAAGGTTTCTCAATATAGCCATGCAAAGCCAATTTTTGGCATTTGTTTTACTTTAGATTTGCTATGTTGCTTGAACGAAATGATATTGTTGAAAGCATTTTTATTAATAAGAAATAGAGAATTCTAGTAATTGAACTGATTTGATACCTTTCATCAATCATATTATATTTTCTCTGTATTATCAATTCAGAAAACATGGATATCATGAGTAGAGTTACATGAAGGTACCTTTCATCCAGAAGGAGGAAGAAAATTTGTAGCACACATGCAGCCATCCAGCCAGGCATCTTACCCTTTCAAGTCCGCCTATGTATAAATACTTTTTCTTTGGGTTCACACGCTAAATTTTTGAGTTATTTTAATTCCTTAATATTATATTGAATTGGTGAAAATTGAAAAATGACGACAGCCTGTGCCACTATATTAATTTATAGTTTCATTTTAATGTGAATAAATTTGTAAATTATGTCAGTTTGTGGTGGCTTAAATGGTGAGGATAAAGAAATTAGGTATTATCTGATTTTGAAATATTTGCATGTAGATTTGATTTAAAACATAAAGCAATGCAAATGAAAAAACAAAGTTGTCATAAATTTGGAAAAAAATTCTACGAATGAAAATAGAATGTTCCATCTAGTTGGAAAATCAATATTTATCTAGCTTTTACATAATAAATAAGATTTTGGAGGCTTCCACTTGATATTTTGGAGGCTTGTTTCTGACTCAAATCTCACACTATATGTAGCCTATCAACTAATTAGTAATTTTTTTTGTATGAAAAGTTAAAATATTACTTGATTATTTTTATAGATTACGCTTCATCAAAAATTTGTTTTTTAAAATGATATATTCTTTTTTCCAATGGTGAAATTTACATTCATTCTAACCATTTTCCAATTAGTCTATCATTCATTCTAGATTATTGAAGGAACAATTATTTCCGACACATTTCATTATAAATTTGTATTTTATGACCCTTGTTTTCTATTTCCAATCTTTACTCAAATTTTAAAGTTGGTCAAATATAACTTGTCCCTTTTTACAACTAATTGATACTATTACATATAATCTTATATTTGACATGCCTTTCAATTTTGAGCTTGTTGTATGTCCATTGCCTATAAGCTTTAATTGTACCTTTATTGTGTATCAAGTATAAAAGATCTCACCAATGCCTAGTCCATGAAAAGAAATAAATTCATGTGGAGATAAAATAGATAAAAAAATAATATACAATTTTAAATATGTCATGTTTCATATTACATATGAACCTCTAGTGGTTAAAATATCTTTTTATCGACCTACAAATTACCTAGAATCCATACTACCAAGGACCATATAAATGCGCTTACAACCTCAAACTTATAATGCTTCCAAGAAGAACAAGAAAATTCTAATTTTTAAAGCACAAAAGGGCAACTAGGGTATGACCAAATGGAAATAAAAAGGACTCAACCACTACAATAAAAGCCATCAAAAAATTCATATTCTATTAGGTACAAATACCACAAGCTATCACATTTGACTTCATGGGAAAATCTATAGTTGTGGTTGAGCTAGAGGAAAACATCCAAAGTCAAAGGTTGAGATGCATCCATGTGGGAAAGAGAAGCACACTTGAAGATTTGTATTGAAGCTATTCACCAATAAAAAATTTGGAGAGACACATGAAAATGAGATAAGAAATCATCATAAAATAAATACACCAACTAAAAGCATGGAATATAATACTTACATGATGAAGAAAGCTTTAAAATGTAATTGGGCATATGGATAGAAAAATTTCATGAGCACCCATAGAAAAATAATCATGCCCCCATTATTTGATTTTAGCAAGGTGAAATGTGGCGCCATGTATGTGGTCCATGTGATTTGTAAGCCCTTTTGTCTTCTACATAATATGTTCATGCTATGTAACATGAGCATGTTATAGAGTGCACTCACACATTGCATAGCGTGTTTGTTTTATGTAGCATAACACATTGAGGTTACATATTTAAAAATTGATTCCCTCTATTTTGCGTTTGGTTTGAATCTTGGATTATGAGCATACATTTTGGACTTCTATTTATGTCTAATAGACATGTTTTTCTTGTTCAATAATATTTTTGAACTTCAATGTTGCTATGTTTACTCATTTGATAACAAATATTGACAAAACTTCTACCATTGTAATTTTATTCTTATCTTATTAACCACATATTTTTTATTTATATTGAATACATTAATAAATTTATTTTTGTTTCCTTTTACAAATGCATTTATATTCCTTTATTGCATATGAATTTTTTAATAACTTTTGATCCACTTTTCTAACTTTGAAAAAGAAAATGATTGTTCTATGCTTCACTCTATAGATATTTTTTAAAATTATATTTTTGACTAGTTTTGGGCAAGATATGTGATGTGCATGCTTAGTGATGCAATTTTTAGGATATATCCACTTTGAAAATTATTTTAAAAAATTAATAAAAATATTGAAAAAACACAACTTGTAGTATTCACTCTTGGATATATTTATGCCAAATAGTTTTGGGCAAGATATGTGATGTGCATGCTTAGTGATGCAATTTTTAGGATATATCCACTTTGAAAATTATTTTAAAAAATCAATAAAAATATTAAAAAAACACAACTTGTAGTATTCACTCTTGGATATATTTATGCCAAATAGTTTTTTAAAATGTCTAATACAATAAAAAATAGGAGGGTGCAGATTATGCATTGTGTTATAAATTAATGATAAAAATAGGAACACTTTTGTGTATTCTTAGTAGTTCACTCACTTTATCTTAAGCAGTTTAAAAATATTTAATGGTTTAGAAATTAGACTTAAGAGTACTATAATTTTTTTTTGTTATATTTTGAATTTTAAGTGTACACATCTCAAATTACTCATCAATCAATTTAGCTAATTTCAATAAAAATATGTTCATTTTTTACCCTGCTATTGTCCCCTATTTCTACCGACTTACCCATATTATATATAGTAATTAGAGAGGCAAATACAATCAATAGGAGTCCGAATAACTCCAACTACCAAAAATATATGAGAGTTACACCTACTTGGAATATGCCAATTAATGGTCACACCTACTTATAAGAAGACAAATATTATGAGACATCTAGCTAATACATCCAAAATAGAGATTAAATCCAACTATGGAAGAATAGGTGAAAGTTATACATATGCCACTCACATAAGATACCATGTATCATCATAATTACCAAGTCTAATAAGCTAATCAATATTAATAATATATGTAGGAAAAGGAATTATCCCTGAATATACAAGAAACCAAGAAACCTACACTAACACTTATCAAAGGAGAAATAGTTGAACTATGTCTCAAACATAAAATATTTAAACCAAAATTTGACTATGACCTTAGCTTTTTGGTCATAACAAAGTTCATAATTAGAACTACATAAAGTTTTATTTCACATATCTCATTGCATATTACATTAATCTCAAATGGGCCTTCATACATGTTTCATGTGCATTGAGATTTGTATCACCTTATTAGTTGTACTTAATCTTAATTATTTGCACTCTCTATATGAACACCATCCATCATTATTAGAATAATTAAGTAGGAAAAAGTATGATTTTGTCTTGTTATTCAAGCTTATGCTCCTAAAGTTTAGAAGTAGAATAAGGTCATTGTATTGCATATGAAATTTGAAGATTATAATTCATACATTGATTATACTTATGTATCATTAAAGTCTAAGGCCTCATGTTGTAACTATTACAATAAAATAATGAATATAGTTATGATTATGAATCAATAATATCATTTTTTATTACTATATAATTGGTTTCTACTATAAGTGTTTGTATATGTGGGTTGCATGGTTGGATAATCCCTTATTAGACCCTCTAGCCATCAATTTAATTAATTATCCATATAACTAAAGGTAAATTGGTAGGATGAAATGAGGATTAAATTAATGATAAGAAAAAATGAAACTATTGAAGATGGCATGACCATTCCAAGATTAGATTAGAATAATTTTAGATGACATTTACTAGTGCACAAAACAATAGACACGACAATTCATTGGAATGGAAAACCTTAAGGGTTGAATAAATTTTTGATGATAATTTTCTTAAAAATAATTAATTTACATTAAATATTATATAAATGAGTACAAAAAATGTGTATAAGGGGAAGAATTAGATGGGAAATAGAAACAACTTGTCAAGCAATAAGGCTTATAACCTGTTTGAATATGTCAATAGCAAGGATACTATATGCCCGACTAGTTGGGTGGGCACTATCCCAAAACAAGTATTTAGAAACATCATCACAAATAATACTTAGTTCATTACAAAATGGAACTACTTCAATGGCACCTGTTCGACAACAACCTTTCCTTACTTCTTCAAACCCTGTTCCAAAAAATAATGCATTCATGTGTGAGCTTGAACATTATTAAATATTTTAAATTAAATAATTAACATATTAATATATTCATTATTTCTTTGAAATAGAGAGTACAATTATAATTTTACCATATTGACTAGGATTTTGGATCATGTCTAGTAACTTGGTGTATATATCTATATAAACAAGTTGAAGCCCAGGGAGACTTGGCTTCATGGAGTCTAATAAATTTGTCAATTTGTTGTTGTAATAAGTTGCAACATCATTGTACTCATCCATGCAAGTACCATTGAACAAGTTATGTATAGTAATTGTTGAAGGCAAACAACCAAAAGGAGGTAGCCCAAGGATTGCAAATTTGGTTGCACCTTCATTATAAATACCCTATACACAATGTATTCACACTATAATTCATATTCAAATTCTAAGAATAAATGTAAAGGAAATAGTTACAAAGCATTGTACCTGAACAAAATATTGTAGATCTTGTAAGAGAAGATCTAGGAACCGATCAAGAGTATAACGCGCCCTTGTTAAAGGATTAATATAATAATTAAGAATGAAATCGTTAGTCCCTATGCTTATACCAAATAAAGCACTCGATATAATCTTGATAGCATACTCCTCGCCAATCATACTTGCAAGCTTTGTTTTATAACTCTTAAAATTATCCAATTGTTGGGATAATGTGATGGCACCCTACAAACAAAAGTTAATTTGAAAGTTTTAGAAACACTAATAATTACTCTTTACTAGTTTGGAACTTTTTTCCATTTTAAAGCACTTTGAGGAATTAGAAAAAAAAACATGTTGGTGCGCTTACCAGAAGCCCACTAGTACTGTCGTCCAGTCCTGCACCGCCTGAACCGCAACAGGCACCCGTAAGCAGTTGTTCTCCTTTGAAATTGGGGTCCAAATATGCGGGCAGCTCATCCGGAAGACCCATTAGACCAGCTGAATATCAAAAGGATTTGCAAAATTAGATCATCAAATATATATATGTCTAAGCATCTTAAGATTTGGTAAGAGAAGTTTACATATCATATCCGTTACTAATCTTCCGTTTGAGAACCTTCCTGTAGGTGTGCCGCCAGGGAAATCTACACCATAGGGAGGAAAGTTGGCCTTGGCAATAGTTACCAGCTGATTATTATTGCCTGAATCAATCGTTGAGTCCCCAAACATGTAGAAAGCCTGCGGTTTTCCATCCACTCTTGCAGCCCAACAAAACATTGATCCCAACAACACAAGCTTTACAAACTCCATTGATTTTCCCATCTAAGTTTATGCGGCCTCCACAACTGGAGTGAAGAAGTTATGGTTCGCTTTGTAAAGCTTCTTGCATCGAATAAGATCTGTGGAGCTATGTATTTATATTTGTTGCAATTTTTTTCTGTTAAGGGGTGGCTGATTTTCTTGAACACGCTGAAAGCAGGGTTGCTTAATACAGCCATGCAAAGCCGATTTTTGCAGTGTGTTTTACATTTGCTATGTTGCTTGAACGAAATGATCTTGTTCAAAGCATTTTATGAGAATTCTAGTGATTGAATTGATTTGATACCTTTCATCAGTCGTAAAATATGTTTTTCTGCTCTCTTTGTTTCTCATGTGCTGGCTTTGTTTTTCTTTCTCCATTTTAATTTGGTTTGGTGTTCCCCACTTGCTTCTTATAATGGATTTTTTTTTCTATTCAAAATTATCAAATTATCTTAATTTAAATTGATTGTTAAATAAAATGAATATAATGATTACTTAAAATAAGCATAATGATTATAAGTAGACTCTAAAAATATAGGGAAATGATTGGTAATCATAAAAATTAATAAATTATCAAATTCAGTTAATAATAAATAAAATTGATAGCTAAAATTTTTAAGAAAACATTGAAAAAATATACATAATGATTGAATATTTATTGATTTTTAATGCAAATAAAATAATTATGATGATGTAAAATAAAAAATATATCATGAAATATCGTAAAAAGAATGCAAAAGCTATGTGCAAAGTATGTCTTTTTACCTTTTTGTGAGCCCTTTTGTCTTCTACATAATATCTTTAGGCTATGTAACATGAGCATGTTACAAAGTGCACTCACACATTAGGTTGTGTGTTTGTGTTATGTAACATAACACACTCATGTTGTTAGTAAATATTCTACATACACATAGACATAAGCCTACTTAGGCGTCCCTTGAAACTTGCTCATGTGAGGTGTCAAGTTAGTTAGGAGTCTTTAAGGTGTCGACTCAATTTCAACACCTCATGCTACTTTTGTGGTAGGCAACTTACCACCACTCCATGTATGAGGAGTCTTTTCCTCATTTCATGGAGATCGAGTTCCTATCTCCTATCTATTTATGCACGTTTGTTTGATCTAATTCATTGGTCAACTTCATACATGTTTACAATTGTTCATTGTGCTTGTTATCTGTTCTCCATTATTGCAGGTCTTTACACATGTTTCATATTTAAAAATATTTTCCTCTACTTTAGGCTTGGTTACACCTACTTAGAAGAAGAAAAATATTATGAGAGGTGGCTAATACATCCAATAAAGAGATTAAATCCAACTAGATCCAATAATAAGTGGAAGTTATACTTATGGTACTCACATAAGAAGTTATGTATCCTCATAATTACCTTGTCTGATAGACTATTCATGATTAATAATATGTGCAGGAAAAGGAATTATCCCTAAATATACCTTAGATTTATATGCAATTGTATACCTTATATGATTGATTGATAGCTTTACACTTTTGAGAAGTTAGGAACCTCTATATTGAAAACCCTCTTGAAACATTTTAGAGCCCCAACTATCCCTAGATAAGGCTACCCCTTAGATAAAGATGTTCTAGTGGTTTTTAGGACCACTTAATGCTATCATGATGGGTTCTTTCCTTTGACCAACCTTGAGCTTTTGATATTGAGGCCTATAAATTCCATAGGCACCATTAGGAGAATATTTTGAACACTTTTCTATTGGATCAATCTATCTCACCAGTGCATCTAGATTTCCTTTTAAAGTAATCTTTATTTTCCACATTGTTATATTAAGTCCTAATTGTCTAAGTTTTAGCACAGTTTATCTAATATCATTAGTCAATTATTAGCCCTCTCTAGTTGTTGTGAATTAGTGTGAGGCTTGTTGGAGATAGACTTGGATAAAATTGATTTACACATGTTTTATATACATACACAACCATACACAAAAAAACAACTAAAGAATTTTACAACACAATTTTTAAATTCAAACTAAAAGATTTATCTTTCTAGTTATTTTAACAAGTCATACATTTACAAAAGTGGGAGAAAATTAAAACATAAAAAATTATATACTCAAAAATTTCATTTATATCATTTGCACTCATTTTAGATTTTATTATTGTATCTATGTTTAAGACCCTATTTTTCATCATCCCTAGCCATGTCCTACTATGCATGTGGGTTACCTTAGAATAGTGGTTTACACTTTCTAAGAGGAAGGAAATTTCAGGTTTTTTCCATTCCCCATATTGAATGGGTTCGGTCGAACCCATGGTTCGGCCGAACCAATGAAAGCCCAAATAAAAAAAAAAATTCAAATGGGTTCGGCCGAACAGGGGTTCGACCGAACCCCTTCAATATGACAAAAACAAAAAATTGTTTAATTTTCACTGTCACTTTTACTTTCTTCTTTTACCAATCACTGTCCTGGTGCGCGAGGCGAACAGAGTCCGTGACGGCGACAAAACAAGGTTTCTCTCTTCGCCGAAAGCAAATTTCCGTTCATCTCTTCAAAGTTCATCATTCCAGTTTGCATATCGAGCACTATTGAGCACTAGGTATTTAAAATTTGATTTTTTTAGAGTTCAAAATGCATCTATTTGTTTAATTTCAAAACCCTAAATGCAAATTTTTTTAAATTTGTTGAATTCAAATTGCACTTGTTTGAAAGTTTTTAAAGCATTTCCAATACAGTATTTTACTTCCCCGTTTTGCATATATTTTTGTCTTGTTAAACACCTTTCATGAGAAAAATGAATATCAAAACTATCAACTATCTGTTAGGGGATGAGAGGTCTATAATTTCTATGCATCTACACCTTTTCAATGCATCTACAACATTATTTCAAGTGTCAAATGCTCCAACATCACCTCCCCATCATCTACCATTTCGTAGTGGACACCTTAACTATCATCCAACTAATAACACAACAAATAAACTAAACACATATGTCACAAAATGATTTTAAAACTACAAATTTAGGGTCAAACTTGTAGATGAAAATGTAAATTCCATACATGTAGGAGTGAACCATGAAAGTCATATCTTGGTTTGTTAAGGTGTCATAATATTAAATCTTATAAAAAATCAAGAATCATATCATTGATTATGTACATTACAATAAAATATCTCCATATAACAAATGAAGCTAAAAACCCTAACCCTCTTTGTCAATTCTATAGTGTGCTTGTCTAGTATTTTTAAATTCAATTGTATGTTTGAAGGTAATTTTGTATTTACTTATTGTATTTATTTATCCTAGCTAATTAGAAAAGAAAACTCTAAAGAAATTATTTTCTTTTCATTTTGGCAAAGCCATTTAATTTGGTATGTCCTACGATTTGGCCATAAAGGTTTTCTTGAATCTTATTTAGTTTTTAGATTTAAGTGCTTTCTCATTGTCTAATTTCTTAATCAAATCTAAACATTGTTCGATCCTTATTTCCTTCTAATACCAAAATCATCCTCTTTTCCTAGTAAGAAGTCATAGTTCAATCCCACCATGGTTGTGAATCAAGCTAAAATTGGTATGATTGGGAATATGCATGATACTAAATTTATCATAATGGAGAAGAATCATTTGACCATGAGGCCCTTGTTGAGAAAATGGTAATCAAGATATAGCTTTGATGCACACAACCTTTCTTTGGATCTTGCAAATTTGGCTAGTAATATTAATCCTAGTACAATGATTGATCTCCTTCATATACTATGTTGATTAATAAGCCATGTGGAAAGAAAGTACTTAAAGTTAAATAGGTAAAAGGATAAGCTCAACAATCCCTTTGAGTGATGTGCCATTTTCCCTCCATCCCAAGCTTCTTCTTCATGTATTCCTCCTTATTGTTTTACTCCTATCTATCTTATAATGCAATTTATTTCTCCTTCCACCAAATCTCCCCAAATTTATCCTCTCCTTTTTCCTAGATCTCATCTCATGCTTACTTATTATGATGCACATAGTTCTCTTGTCTCCACATTAGTTCTCATTAGTTTTGTTTACACTTCCCATGTTCCCCTCACTGTGATATTCCTATGCAAGTCTTTGTCACTCCACACTCATTTATTATGTCACGACAAATTTATACACCACCTTCCATTTCTCATCTTGCCACTTTCATTCATGTCCTTAATCCTAGTGTGCCTCTATCTACCCTTGACATTAATGTTTAAAGTCTTGTTGAGATGAAAAGTAATGTTGATTCCTTACCTAATGGAAACAAAAAAAGACATACATATAAAAATCAAACACAATTCAATTTCTATTGAAAATTTTACATATCCATTTTTTGTTGGATTTTTGGATCCTAGATTTGAGATGCACAATGTTAAAGGAGATCCCATGACACATTCAAGGTTCTTTAGTGCTACATATTTGTATTTTGTGTATGATGATAAGTTATTGGCTAAGTTCTTCCCATGAAATTTAAAATATTATGCTATTAAATGATTGTATTATCTTCCATTTGGGTCTATTTTTTAATATTGAAATTGGTCAATGCAAATATTGGGAATGTTGGATTGAAGTTTATTATTTTAGATTTTTTGACTATAAACAAGGATCTACAAATTATATACATTCTTAACATTTGTATGTGCAAGTGAGATGAATGTTAAGAACTAAAGTTGTTAGAGGCTACCACACTTAATTATGGATCTTCTAATGCTTCATCTACATCATCCTACCCTTGTAAATTTGAAAAGAAAAATTATTTCAAAAAGGATAGTAAAAAATAATGGAAATGACCATTGTACAAACTATATACATTATAAATGTTTCTAATATTATGACTCTAAAGCCTCCAACTTTTTCCTTTGTAAAATGTGCTTCAAATTTTACTTAGTGCAAACATGATTACAATTCCTCTTATTAGGCCATTAGATAAATCTAAGGTTATTCCCAAAAGATATAATGAGAAAGAATTTTGTTATTAAATTGTAGAGTTAATTGTAATTATACTCAACATTTTATGGGATTAAGGAATAATTGATTAAGGATTGGATTGATGCAAATTAGGGTTGAGGGGTTAATATTGGGGTCAATCCTTCAATTGTTCCTCTCCCAATGAAAATCACCTAAATATTTTACACTCAAATAAACCCAATAAAATGGTTTTATATGAGGGTCATGAGATTGAGGTACATCTACATGTTGACGAGCTTGAAATCATTGATTCACCTACATGTGAGGAATGATTTGTTTGTATTAATAAAAATTATAAGGGTACTTATTCTTCTTCTTATGTACTAGTGATTGACTTTTATGGAAATTTCTATGGACTAACCAGTATTCAAACTTAGGACTCCCAAATTTTAAAAGCAAGTTAGGATGTTCTACTATTGAGCTTAACGGGGCCCAAGACATTGTGATGAGTCCTTTTATGGTTTAGGTGTAAAATATCATTTCTCCAACACACCCCCTTGAGTCAGCCAACATAGGTGTGTGTCAAATGCACCTAGCTTGGCCCTAATACCATGTTGAAATTTCCATGAACTAGTTAGGATGCAAATCTCCACCACTAAGCTACCCACCCACTTTATGACAAATCAATTTACGGTTTAGGTATGCTAATTTTTCTACACCTTTTCATACATTGTGAGATATTACCAAATAATTATAATGGCTTGGTTTTGTGTGTGGATCATGAATCATGTATGCGTGTTTATTGATCTTACTCACCAATAAAATGTATGCATTGAATACTCCTTGTTTTATCATCATTTTATAAACAAGCATATGCATATTTGAGGGTTTATTTAAAATCTCTGACTAATGATATGTTGATTGAAACTGTGGATACATTATTTTACCTTAATTTTTTGGTTTAAAAGATGAGGGAAGTTCCTTTTATTCTATGTCATATTATTTCTTCTTTAGATACATATCTCATATTTCACTTGGGTATCCATATGGATAAAAGTAATATCAAGCAACATCATCTAAGCCATGCCATCAAGGTATCAAATATGTCTACACTAGTAAAGAGGTTACAATTGCAAGAGATCCGTGATATGTCTTTATTTTAGATTAAGTCATTTAACCTTAAATAATTTTAAGAGCATACCTAAGGATCTCTATATAAGTGCAAGGATTCTTTTGCCTAATTTGTAAAAAATTCAAAAAATAACAATGGTGGGAAAATCAAGCACAAGATGCACAATTTAGAATTCTAAAGGGTTTACAATTATTAGAGCCAAAGTAGGTTATATATGGTGGTTTTATATTATAAAATGATTCAAGAATCTATCAAGGGCCAAAAGAAACTAGTAAGCATTGCAAACTTTAGGTCAAGCATAAGGGATTGGATATTTTCATTCCTAAACATGGCTTTCATAAAAAAATTACTCATGTAGCAAGGAAGGATGAGGATTACAAATGATAAATCTATATTTTCTTCATCTTAAAAGGGTCTTCAAACTACTTGGGTATCAAAGAATGATTTATATAATAAAAAGTTGAAAATCTACAAGTAGAAATACCAAGTTACAAAACACAAGAATAATCATTATGGTAATAGAAAGAGAAAATGCTTCCTCTTAAAAAACATCTTTATTAAGAGTTCTAATTTACATAGTGTTGAGGAGAACATAATATAATAAACATGATTCAAGTACCAAAACATTAAGTATAATGATTGGGATGAGAGGATCAACTTGGGGAGGATTATTATAACAACGTTAGTTGGAACTTTTTAATTTTATCTCTTTGTGTTGGTGTTGTTTTTAATGTTCTTAATTAGACTGCGGATGATGTTAATATACATTTAATGATGCATTTTGAAATTTATTTAGTAAAGGTCTCATTTTGTACATCTTTAGTAATATTATAAAAAATTGGAATATTTTGGTTAATACATCTTATTGGAAAACCATTCATTGAAATTTTTTGAAGCCCACAACCGAATGGTTTGTGATGACCTCTTGCCTTTAGGAATTTCTATTATGCTCATCAATTTCAAACCATTTTGGGGTTCTTGAATGTTTTTAAGTTTTAACAAACTCATTAAAAAAAGATGGATTTTGAATTTCTTTTTCTTCTTCACAAAGGTTCTCTTCTTATGTAATTTGGAGACACATTGAGTTTCATTGGTTCATGTGATATTTATAACAAGTATGTCTTTAGTCAAACTCTTTATTATTCATCCAAGTATGACATTTTTATTTTGCTTTCTAATCTATAATTTTGATGTTCTTGGCTATATAATTGAAGTTCACATTTATGTTAACAACTATTAGATTAAATATTTTTATCCCCACTATTTTCAAATGATTTTATACTTTAATCTTTGTATTCTTATTCTTTCTTTCATCGTTTCATTTAAAATTTGAACCATTTAAGGATGCTATGTTATATATTATAGTTGTCTTCCAATTCTTTTTAAATCAAGTTAATAGTATGAAAATATTATTGATGAGTAGATGAATTATTACAAGTTAGATATTTTAGATTTGTATTCTCTCTATCTAGATATATTATTTACCAAAGTCTCTTTACATTGTTTTTAGGGTGCATCAGATATATATATATATATATATAACATGAAAATGTAGATCATGTTCCACTGGGTATGTGACATTTGTTTGCAAATACTAGTAATGAGATAAAAAAAAAAATTGAGAGATTCATTAGCACAGGGTGCAAACCCGGGGATATATAGTGAACCATGCATGTTAATATTGCATAGTCTAGAAAAACTAAAAGATGAACTTGAGAGGACTAGTGCATATTCCCCAAACAGAGTGACTACTATTCTTTCCCACATGCGGGAAGAAGTACATGGTGACGTTCCCCTTAAACAAATACAAGATAGTGTCACTAAAGAAATGATAAAAACCACTTGTTTTCCTTTTTATCAAAATGTGCGTAAGGTTAGGGGATACCATGTCACTAGATGTGTCGATCATGCTATGGCCTCATTGATCTACCCACGATTTCTTGCAACACATGGTCTATACCCAAATAATGACCAAATTCCATTGTATTTTGTTTAGTAGTTGTATGCTGAGGTCCATTTGGGCCTCAAAGTTAACTACCTGGACATTCCACCATATGTTGGTCAGGGGCGTGGTAGGATTGTTGATAGGCCCACCTATCGTCAAGTAGATAGACCACCCCCAATGTTTAGGGTATTGGTTGGTGACAGGTCTCCTGCTCTCACCCCAGCTCTAGCCCCCATAGCAGATGAGGTTGTTGTTGCTTCCCAAAAGGAAGCAATTGACACTGTAGGTGACATTGCGGCTGCCACCACTAGGATATTTGATGATCGTGTAGGTCAGTATTTGATATCTAGACATTCTCGATCCACACCATTTTCAGCACAGTGGACCACCATGGATCCTTTTACAGTGGCTTACATCCCTACTCCTACACAACTTGATGCACTTACAGGAGATATGTCACGCATGACTCTGCATTATTTTGTCACAGGACTTATTGGAGTATGCTCCACATTGCATCGTATTAAATGGGATCGGTATAGAGCATGTTAGAGATCATTTGAGACATAGAGGTCATTTAGTTCCGTGATCCCATCACTTGTTAATTAGTGCAAGATCAAAGTCCACCTAAGGCTCATACAGTAGCTGCACAGACTATGGGTTTTATTGATATGTTGATTGGTTATGGTTCATCATCACCGGTGCCATCTCACCTTCAGAGTCCTCTACATTCATCATTTCTGGCATGACATGGGATAGATCAGATGGATGCAGATATTGATTCGTCGCTTGATCGTTTGGTCCATAGGGTGGAGGCGACTGTTTCAGAGGACTTAGGTCATCCGATATCAAATGATGTGCATGTATGTGTGCATGTGCATGTTTCAATTCTTTTTTCATTATTTTTTAAATTTCTTTTTAACTAGATATTCATGTAAGTTGATATATATGTGTATATATATTGTTATTGTGTGGATTTTAATTTCATATCACTCCTAGCCTTGGTCCGACGTAGTAATGATCGATGTGACTCTCAAGGGATGAATCTATCAAGGATACGTGGAGTTTTCATAAAATACATTTTATGCATGCATAGATAAATACAAGTTCTAGATTATATTTTAAAAATACAAGTTCATTTAAAAATAACTTTCATAAAAATTTATTTAAAAATTATATGTATTTTAACACATCTTGGTAATAATAATTTTATTTGGGTGGTGGCTCTCAAAGACATCCATCAGAGCAGGACTATTCTCATTCAGATGGCCATTCGTCTAGGAGTAGACATTCATATTAGGCCATGCATTCTAGATTTATGATCTTTACCACATGATGTGTATTTGATTATATGATGATCTTTAAAATTTAGTATTTGATATTTGATGATCTCTAACTTACACTTGCTTATATGATATACATACATTTTCTTATTTTTTGATCTTTAGTATTCGACATTTGATGATCTTAAATTTACATTTTGCTTTTATGATATATCTACATATATTTTCTTATATGATATATACATACATTTGTCTCTTTGCTTATAATATGTGTTATGTTTATATGTATTGAAACCTTTACATATATATGTACATGTGTTTGCTTATGGTTTAAACACATGTTATTAATACAATATATATGTATGCATTTGCTTTAAATATTCAATATACATACATATTTTCTATTTTATGATCTCTTTACAACTTGCATTTCTTTATATTCAATATACATTTGATCTCTAGTAGAATTTTAGGTTCATTCATGTTGATCACAATAAAATATTTTTAAAATGACTTAAGCAACATGAACCATTGAGTTGAGAACAAGATATATAAATCTTTTTGACAAGTAACTTGAAATTCAATTCAAATATAATTTTAAGAAAATTCAATTCAAATTATATCGAAGCCATTATATCGCTATGCAAGTAACTTGAAATTCAATTCAAATATTTAATTAAGAAAATTTAATTCAAATTATACCTCTATTATACATTTTCAACAACTAACTTGAAATTCAATTCAAATTATACCTCTAATATTTATACATTTTTGACACTTTACCAAAATTCTAAAATTACTAGGTATGTTGTGCATACCTATGAATTAAATAACAACAAACTCCACAATGAAATAACTTGTTTGTTTATTACTTGATTCATTTAAACTAGGATCTAGTTATTCCATGTACACTGGAATAATTTTGATTCACTTGGAGCGCATATTTTGGAGAAGTTTTTGCACATTTATCAAGGAGGCAACATTGGAGCTCTAATAAACTTTAATTTTATCAATCAAGTAAAATTTGGAGGATAATTTTAACTAAGTTGGTAGAGGACTTGTTTAGAGTCATCTTTAAGTTGAAGAAGAAAATGGGACAACAAAGAAAAAGAAAAAATGCATCTCAACGAAAATTGTCAAAAGAAGAAGAACAAAAGAGGCGTGATCAAAACTTGAAAAATTATTATAGAAAGAAACAAGGTACATGCTTGTTTCTTCTCTCTCTCACTCTCAAGTGTGTGTTTAGTACTTTTACTTTGAAGGTTTCTAACCATCATTGCACTTGAATGACTATAAATAGTTTTAAATATCCTCAAGTCATTTTGGTCATGCAAGTTGTAATGTTTATATGATCCTTGACTCCAATTCCTTAAGCTAATTCTTTTTGTTTCAATATTTACAGTGTTTTGTGTCTTTCATATTTTATTTTCATCACTTCAATGTTCTCAAATCATTTTTATGTTTTATGCTCTAGGGATTCCTCAAGTTGGAGTCGAGCCAAATCTAGATATTGGATCAAACGAATCCGTTGAAGAACACATGGACCTTGAAGTTAGGGAGGAGACCCAAGTTCAAACAATGCTTGTTGGAGAGGGGTCAAGATCACTTCCTTCTATTGGTATGGATGAGCATATAAAAAATAGCACAAACTTCTCTCACTTATAGCTCATCATGTTTTATCAATTTGTTTGCTTGCATACATAAACTTCACTTATATATTTAACATCATCTCACTTTTGTTTGCAAAATATTTTGTGACACATGTGTAGGAAGGGCTCAACAAGCAGGAAGTTTTCATGCCTGCCGAGCCAAATCTAGACATTGGATCAAATGAACTGCTTCTCAAGAAATGGTCCTTGAAGATAGGAGGAGGCACAATTTCAAACAACGCATGTTGAGAGGGGTCGTGGATCACTTCCCACCGGTATGGATGATGAGCATATAAAACTAGTTGAGAAGGATTGGAAACAAATTCTCGCTAGAAATTTACTATTTACTTGAAATGGATATGGAGAAACTCAAATATTATGCCAACCAAATTTTATAATAAGAGAAAAGAGGTATCACCGACTAAATCTATAAATGGAATGATCAATCATCATTTCAATCATTTCCGGATACACTTGAAAAAACCCAATTGTTATCACGTTTACTTCTTCGTGATGAGCTCAAAGAGTCATTACAATTGTTGGGTGTCCATTCATCATCATATAAGAAGAAACACATGGGATTACAAAAGGATATTGTTCAAAATGTTAAAAAGGGTTTAGATTCCATTGGGAAAGGATCTCGAACTGTGGATAAGGCCACTACAAGAAGGGTGATGTTGACATCTATTGTACATCTATTGATAAAATATGAGAAAAAGAGAAAGTTTTTGGATGAGATTTTAGAAGGCAATTGGGTAATTATGTGTAGAGCTCCCCGTTCTGACAGGATTGAAGATGTTGTTATGAACTTGGTCTCAGGTTTTTGGCATGATCAGACTCATCCATCATCAAATACTAGAGATGTTATGAGATACAGGATTGGACCTAGTATTTATGAAAATCATATCAAACATTGGCTATAAATAACACAATTTGAGATGTATATGAAATTTTGTAATGCATATCCTCATATAAAGATTGGGCAAACAATGTTTCAAAGGTTAAAGCCATATTATGTGAAGATAAACAAGTTTTTTGAAACTTCTTGTTGTCCTTATCATATTGAACTTGATCTCTACTATCAGGTGTTTCGAAAGATGAGAGAAGAAAGATGTGGGTTTCAAAATGCACCTCCTAAACAGGAAAGTTTGTTCATAAAGTCTATATTATGTGATCATGAAAATGGACCTCAAATAAATTGCATAAAAGGAATTTGTGAGACATGTGGAATTTGGCTAAATTTCCTTCAAGAATTAAGGATACTGACCTAACAAAGACAGTAAATTGCAAGAGGTAAGTACTATTTTTAGAGAGTTTATTTGTTACAATTTCTCATAGATCAAGTTATTTGGATTCTCTTTGATGTAATGTTTCATTGATCAAGTGTGGTTTATTAGTTATTCACATATTTTACTGACACAAGTACAAGTATGTAAAGTTGCAAAACAAATTTTGGGTGGAAAGAATCCACAAGGTTGATCTATGTAGAAGAGGAGATTCCCATTGAAAAATTTATGGAAGATTTTCAAAAATTGATACGACCATACATGCATCATTCATTTTTTCCTAAGTGGCAAGCACAACAATTCCAAACATTGAGAGATACTTTCCCACATGGAACAGCTCTATCAGTAGTTGACTTTGCAGAAAATTACCCTTTGTACATCAAAAAGGAGATTCAATCCCAGTATTACTTTTCAAAGCAGACACTATTATGGTTCATGTGTTATCAATACAACGTAATTGGATGGTGTTGAGATTACAAAATGAAGAACGAAATATTAAAAAAGAATATCACTTTATATTAGTGATGATAAAGAGCATGACACACTTTGTCCAACACAAGCTTTACAATATTTTGAGAATTTGAGAAGTAGGTGTCAAATTTGAAAATCATTTTGTATGGTCAGATGGATGCACAACACAATTCAAATATTCACAACCATTCTATGCACTTTATAGATATAATAAAATCTACAAAATACTACATGTTTGGAGTTTTTTTGAGAGTGGGCATGGAAAGGGTGAGTATGATGGAGCAGGAGCTTGCATCAAACGAGCTTTAAGAAAGCATCAAATGAGTTATCTAGAAGATCATCTAGACAATGCACATGATGTTGTTGAATGGTGCAAGAAACACTTTGCATCAAATGTGGTCAGTACATCTTCAAGAACAAACTGACACATTCCACATAGAGTGTTTTGGGAGATATCGGGTATGTATAAATTACATTAAATCAAAAATTTGAATTTATTTAAATTTAAAATATATATATATATACATATTTGTTCACATAATTTTT
>VDFB02001041.1:0-35384 GCA_007258455.2 Sequoia sempervirens | reverse complement strand
TCACAACTACCATGAGTGCTACCCCCAACATTCAAAATAATTCCAATTCAATCAATGCAACATCCATTGGAGGAACACAATCTGTCACATTGCCTACACTGTCCACAATAATATTACAATTGACTAGAGCCACCTTTGGGTCCTCAGCAATGTGGGAAAGTTATTCCAATCCTCTATTTACCGCTTTGGTGAATGCCATGGGGGCATCATCAAGCCATTCAAATCCTCCATTTACAACTACATTTAGTACTATGAGTGCATCCTCATCAAATCCTCTTATTGGTACCTCACTTAATCCTTTGGGAGGAAGTAAACAACGTGTCTTTATTCAAGGACCACAACCAAATGTTAACATGTCAATACAATTTAATACCAACCCCTCCCAATGACAAAACACAAACATTCCTCCAAGACAATTCCAACAACCCAGACAAGGCAATCAAAACATGCAACCTATGGCATCTATCAGACACCAAAATATTCATGGTCACCATATTCCACAAATCTAGATCGAATGGTTGGGGGACACATTCCAACATATTCATCCTATATCCATACCCATCAACATGTCCCCAATCCAAAATTTAAGTACAAACAACACACAAACCAAAACACATCATACATGTCAAAACAACACATCCCTCAAAAAAACACCAACATCTACTCACAACAAATGGGGACCCATGGTGTACCAATCAATCCAATGTATGGCACCACAAATGACCCTATAATTGATGCCTTGCAAGCTAAGATAATGGGTCTAGAAAAGACCATAGAAAACATGCAAATATCCGACAAGAAATCACCAATGTCATATGACTTATTTGTATATCCCTTTGACACAAACTTATATATGCCACCATTTCTTCTAGGATATGTCTCACCAAATTTTACCAAATACAAGGGAAAGACATCCTATCAAACATGTCTAATAATTAACAACCAACTATATGGATGTTGCCTATGAATAACTTTACTTGATGAGACTCTTTTCTAAAAGTCTTGCAGGTCCTGCCCTTGAATGGTTCTCCACTCAAAAGGATATCAAAACATGGGATGAACTTAAACAAAAATTCATAAGAAATTAATCATATAACATTGACATGGACACCTCTATTACTAGCTTATGCACTCTCATGTATGAGGAGACTGGTGAAACATCTATCCCATTCTTCCAAAAATGGAGAAGTCTAGCTAGTCATTTTCATATCGACATACACGAAAGAGAAAAGGTTGACATGTTCGTTCAAACACTTCTATGCCCCTTAAAATATGGATTAGCACAAACCTAGTTGAAAAGGGTGTCCAAATTGAGAAAGATCTTATTGCAAAAGGAGAGCTAAAATATGGTCCTAAAAACACAAACGCAATTCCTCTCACCGACAAAAATAAGTATTGGGTCAAAATAAACATGTTACCAATGATGGTGTTGTCGATGCTAAGGCTATAAACAATATGGGTCTTGTACTGGCTCTAAAAGAGGTTCAACCACAAAACAAACCAATGATGATGTTGACACCCCCCACTAATTCCACCCCAAACAACCAAAATGGTCAAAATAGTCAAATTCAAGGACAATTCTATCAAACCAGACAATTCCGAAAAAGATGAACATATTCTACATTGGGAGAACCAGTTGACGATGTCCTTAAAAAGCTCCTCCAAAACGGTCTCATCACACTTGAAGAACCAAATCCGTATGACCCAGGGCAATTTAAACCATCATGGTGGGATGATAATGCTTTCTATGATTACCACCAAGCTAAAGGACATAGGACGTCCTCTTGTCAACAACTTAGAAATATTATGCAAGACCTCATTGAATTGGGTGGACCACAATTTCCATCAAATGAAGACCATACCATTCATAGGAACCCACTGCAAGACCATGGTTCTAATAATGCTTCCACATCAGGTCCTAAGACAAACAATAATCAAGCCAATTATGTCTGTGCCAAATATGACTATTCTAGTGGACCTATTATTAACAATGTCCATACTAATGATGAATACATCAATACCACATAGTCAAAAGAGCACCTCAATGCAACGCCACTACTCAAAGTGGCAAGGTCACCATAGTTGGTTCACCTCCTGATAGGAAACTTAAGATCACCATATGTGGTCCATCTCCTAAGCAACCACAACCTAGATCATCTTCAAAGTAGTGGCAACCTAAGACTCAATTTAACCTTATCGATCAGTTGGGAAAAACCCCTACATAGATTTCCATACTTGAGTTGCTTCGCAATTCTCCCAAGCACAAGGCAATACTGGATAAAGCTCTGCAAGATTTGTCTTTCCCTAAGGATATTGATGTCATCCAATTTTAGACCATGGTGGGATACCTCACTACACCTCACCATGTCACTTTTTCTGATCAAGATTACTTGTCACCCAAGACCAACCATAACAATGCATTACAAATCAAAACTTTCATCCATAAGCACAAAGTCAAAAGATTTTTAGTAGCTGGCAGAGCAGGATTGAACATATGTTCCTTAAAACTAGTTAAGGCTCTAGGATTTTCTGATGCATACGTGGACCCTACAAAGAGCATAGTTATAAAAGCATATGATGATGAAGAACATTCTTCACGAGGCGTAATTTCTATTCCTATTAGATTCAGGCCAATCATTATGGACACAACTTGCCAAGTCTTGGATATGGAATTACCTTACAACATATTGCTCGGTTGCCCATGGATTCATTCCCTAAAGGTCGTCCCCTCCACATATCACCAATGCTTGAAATTCCCATTTGATGGCACATAAATCAACATATATGGAGACCCCAACCCTTTTCAATATTGTACCAACCTAAGGGGTATTTCCAAAAACCGAGTGCCCATCAACCAAGAAGCTCCTAGTTCTACTTCTTCCAAATACATTAACTCATCCACACTTGCATCATCATCCACTTACGCTCCATCCACATCTTCTGCCATGCTACCATCTCCCTCACTTCCTAAAGCTGAGTCTAATGTCAAGATCCAAGACCTAGGTTGTGAAGAATTCAAACTAAGTACAGCATATAGCATCTCAAAAATACCCAAGTCTCCAAAGGTCTATGGTCAGCCTTGTTTTAGAATGGAACCCAAAGAAATTTTCAAAGTTCCACTAAAAACGGTTTTTGTAAGATGGGGAGATATGAACAACAAAGACATCACTAACATATTAGGATGGCTTTACAAAGAATTGGAAGGCTTAGCCCCATTACCAGTCCATATATATGGTAAAGGTTACGAAATCATGAAGAAAAAAGGCTATGATTGTAAGCGGTAGAAGGGGAAAAACAATCTAAACTATGCATCTACGCTTCTAAATAAGATAATTGCATCTAAGATTAAGAAATTTAAATGAATTTAAACTACAAAATCTACAGAAATCTATCCTATTGCTCTCTAACTCTAAAGACTTCTCTAATTTACTTAGCTCTCAGATTTGTAAGCTAATTAAACTATTAAAATGACACTTAGAGAATGAGAAATGAATTATTCTACTCTAATATGATCTAAATGTGCAAATTCTATTCTAATGGCAGCCATGCCTGCAAATGCTGGATGCTTGATTGCTGCTTGATGGATGCTGGATGAATGCTTCAATGCTGGATGGTTTGGATGCTTGAATGCTTTGGAAACCTGCAGAGTAAGATTGCATAAATTGGGATCCTTTTCTTGTAGCCCAAGAGTTGTATTTATAGCTTTCATGGCAGCACAATTGCACAGGAAACCGGGATGAGGGGCTGTGATTTCCTCTGGAGAATCCAAAGGCATGGGATGAGAAGAAGGAGCTGATCATGGAGAATGGTTTCTCCCCACGAAAACACCAGGCAAGATAAGATGGAAGGTGGGTGGAAGGTTGTTGAGAGATCTTCCTGCAGATTTTCCCTGAAGCTTTCCCGTGAATGGCAGTGCCATTAATTTGAATTTTGAGAAATTAATTTCCATTGGTGAGTGAATAGTGATAATTTTATGCATAACTTAAATATTTTTAATTCTATTTAAATTTTAGCAAAGGAGGAATAATAATTTAATAAATCAAACCATAGGGCTTGTTTTATTAAATTGAAGAGAATGATAATTAAATAAAAGATTTTAGCAATCTTTATTTTTAATTAAGAAGAAATGTGATTTTAAATACCAAATTATTTAAATTGTGTATTTAATCTTTTAAGATAGAAGTATTGAATGATAATAATTAAATGTTCAAAGCTTTTAATTTTGTTTATTTAATTAAGAGAGAACACATGATGAATGATAATAATTAAATAAAACAAAGTTTTTAATTTTGTTTATTTAATTAGAGAGAAAAATAGAAAAGAATTAATAAATGAATCCACATAAATAAATATTTCTATTTATTTACTAAGCAGAAGAATTTAAGATTAATTAATCAAATAAGTCGTATTCAATTAATTAGATTCTCCAGACCAATTTTAGGTGTCTACATTTTGCCCCTCTTTGAAGTGATGTGTTTACACAGTGCTTCAAAGAATGATTTTGCTTCAACTGTCAGTATTGACGAAAGGTTTTAAAATATGCCCCAGACTTGCCTCAGAAAATGAATTTTGAAATGATAGCGATATATGCCCCCTCGGGAGATAAATTGATGAATTTAGAATTTTTTATGATTTTTCAAGAATTTTGAATTTTTATGACGATTTGAGATTTTGATGATGATTTGATGATAGAGAAATGATTTATCTCCCGATAAAGAAATATTGATTCCTCCAGTTGATTATGATGATGATTGATGATCACGTCAGCTGATTGTTGATCTTGATAGATTAGAAGATTATTGATCTCATGATAGGTGAGATTCAATGATAGATTGATTGATAATTGACCTCATGATAGGTGAGGATCAATGATAGATTGATAATTGATTAACCTCATGATAGGCGAGGTTCAATGATTGATTGATTGAATGATTAACCTCATGATAGGTGAGGTTCAATGATTGATTGATTGAATGATTAACCTCATGATAGGCGAAGTTGAATGCTAGATTGATGATCACAAGATTTGAACAAAGTCTCATAAGAGCTGATTCAGATTTGATTAGGCAATGTGGTTTGACTTCTTTGATTGATATGATATGCCCCAGTATAGGAGTGATTAATGTACTGAGACTTGATGATGAAAAATGATGAATAGGCTAGGAGATGGGATGAGGAAGAGATAATGGAAGGAGAAGATGAAAATTAAGTAAGCACAAATGGATTCGAGGATAAACGTGATGTTGCCCCAGTCAAGTTGCAAGCCAAGATTGATTGATGATGATGATGATGATGATGATAAGAGTGTTGTTGATGAGGGAAAGATACCTCCCAAAACAACACAAAAGGATAGGGAAAGATACATCCTGATGATGATGATGATTGGATCAAGGCCTGTAACAAGGTTGGGAACAAAACCAAGGATGCAATTAAATGATTTGTGCTAGACTTAATAGATTAAGATTGGATGGAATTTGAGACGATTGAAATGAAAGAAAATGATTCAAAAAGAGGTGATTAGGAAAACAATTATATATTATCCTAAGAATTATTGAAGAGATAGTGATATGATGAGGAGAGGGCATACGTGTAGCTTTTGAGATTGAAATTTGGTAGCTTTGAAACAATCTATAAATGCATATGCAAGACTAATATGGATGCAATCTATTTTAACCATGCAATTCTAAGTGTCATTTCAACAATCTTTTGATTTTTCTTTGTATCATCACTGAGCTTTTAAAAATGTTGAAAGTGAATACAAGCATCAATGATATGAGATAGACCAATGATGACCTCAGTATTTCTTTCATGATTTTTGATATTGCAAGTGAACACAAGCATCAAGGTATGAGATAGACCAATGATGACCTGAGCATTTCTTGCGTAAACAGACAAGAATTAATCATTTTCTTAAGTGAATCAGAATGTCATCCATGATACTTGGTAGAGCACTTCCCATGACAATTCACAAAATAATAATGACTAACTCACAAACAACAAACAAAGAAAAGTATCATTCTCCTTCCTTGCTTCTCTAGTTCAATACATCATCGAGTAGCTCCAAAGAAATGATAAGCAAATGAAAAAAAATAAAAAAGTACAACAATTCAAATTCTACTTAATGTGTTTTCAAATCATTATTCAGATTAGATCATCGATGTTTGAAATGTGTGTGCTGATGTGTGTATGATATTCTCAGATGTTCGACCAAATGATGTAACCTAAAGACCTATCCTAGGGGTCTCGGGGACTGATCAAAGATTAGTCTTACCTACGTTATACACGCAGAGACCACGTAGTTCGACTGACATAGACTCCACTTTTGACTGATGTAGACTCTATTTTTTGTGTTTTTGATTTTCTGATGTTTTTGGATTTTGAATTTTCTGATGTTTTTGGATTTTGGATTTTCTGATGTTTTTGGATTTTGAATTTTCTGATGTTTTTAGATTTTGGATTTTGTGATGTTTTTGGATTTTGGATTTTGTGATGTTTTTGGATTTTGGATTTTGTGATGTTTTTGGATTTTGGATTTTCTGATGTTTTTGGATTTTGATGTATTGCCACTTGATGTTTTCATGTTTGACTACCCTTCCATGCAAGCTGAAAGTCTACTTGTACTAGATAACACTGGGATGTTGCCCCCAAGCTAGGGTAAAACATGGTATCTCTGCTATGATATGGATAGTGAGAATCTCAACTGATAGATGGAGATGATATGAAAGGAAGCAATCGTAACAACACTGTACCCTGTAGATAGAGGAGTTTGGTGAAAATCACAAGTAATGCCTATTTGCCAGGTTTTCATCACTTGTTTTTATTGTGTCCTCTTCCATTTTCTTTTGTATTTTTATTTTTTTATTTTTTTATTTTTTTATTTTTTATTTTTTATTATTATTATTTTTTTTGTATTTTTTTTTCAATCATCATGATCATTTCCGTGTTTTCATCAAGACAACTTTATTGACCGCGTTCTAGATATCCTCAAGTGTAGAATCACCTAAGATGAATGCGTTGTTCATGGCCCTCCAACATGTCTCCTTTGTGATAGCCGGTATGCTCCTGATCCATAGACTGATATGATGACATAAGGTCCTATCCAGTTAGGTTCAAACTTTCCTTCTTTTCTCTATCTGCTTGATTTTAGGGTTTCCATAGGACCAAGTCTCCGATCTGGAAGACTCTAGGCTTAACCCTATGATTATAGTTCCTAGACATCCTTTGTTGATAGGCTGTCAAATGATTGACAGCTTGTTGTCGACGTTCATCAAGTAGCTCTAATTCCTGAAGTCTAGAGATCCTATAATCTTCATCTGAAATGAGTCCCTTTAGTGAAACACGAAGAGATGGAATTTCTACCTCAATAGGTAGTATTGCTTCTGATCCATAGACAAGAGCATATGGTGTAGCTCCTGTTGGTGTTCTGATGCTAGTCCTGTAAGCCCAAAGAGCAGGGTTAAGCTGAACGTGCCAATCACGTCCCACTTCATTTACAGTCTTCTTGAGAATCTTTAGGATTGTTTTGTTTGAAGCTTCTACCTGTCCATTACCTTGAGGGTAATACGGGGTTGAAAAGCGATGTTGAATGTGGAACTTTTCACACAACTCTTGGACGTCTTGGTTTTTGAAAGGCCTGCCATTATCTGTGATGATTGACTGGGGTATCCCATATCTACAAATGAGATAATTAAGAATGAAAGATGATATTTGCTTTCCAGTGATTGTGGTTAAGGGAACTGCCTCTACCCATTTTGTAAAATATTCGGTTGCTGTGATAATGAACTTGTGTCCATTAGATGAAGATGGGTGAATTTTCCCTACCAGGTCTAATCCCCACTGACAGAAAGGCCATGTAGTTGCAAATGGATGCAACTCCTATGCTGGTGCATGTATAAGATTGCCATGGATCTGGCATTTTAAACATCTTTTGACAACCGATAAGATTCTTGCTCCATGTGTGGCCGTGAATACCTCAAACGGCGAGTTTTGGCTAAAGATAATCCACTTGAATGTGTACCCACAAATCTCTTCATGACCCTTCGCAAAGCGGAATGGATTCGTTCTAAACAACTAGAAGAGCACCATCTAGGCCTCGAATTTAAAGGGTGTCGCTAATAATGGCATGTTTGGCGGATTGGCTGCATGAAGCTGCCTTTGGTTGCTAGAAAGATTTGCCAAAGATATTATCTTTTAAATAAGTATAAATGTCTCCATAAATGGAAGATTGGGAACTATCCAAAAGGCTTATGGTTTGGGATTTGGGATTTGCGTATGCAAGATTTGATACTTGTTCTACAATAAATCGATAACGATCTTGCGTTTTAGGCATTTGTAGAAGAGATGCTATTGTGGCCATGGCATCTGCTGCTTTGTTCTCTGATCTTGGTATCTGCTCAAATTTGATTTCTATGAAGTATTTTCTTAGGTCATCCACCAGCCTTTTGTATAAAATCAGTGTGTCATCCTTAGTTTGGTAATCATTGTTGACTTGGTAGATGATTAATTGGGAGTCTCCATACACCTGTAGTCCTGTGATTTTCCATTCAATAGCCACTTTAATTCCAAGGATCAAAGCCTCATATTCTGCCACATTGTTAGTGCAACGGAAGGTAAGCCTGTATGATCGCGGGATTGTGTGCCCAAGAGGTGTGACAAATAGAATTCCTGCCCCTGATCCATGTTGTGTGTAGGATCCATCGAAATAGAGTTTCCATGGTTGTGTTGTAACGTTGAGGATATCTGCATCGGGAAATTCCATGGTCATAGGATGACTGTCTGATAATGGAGCTTCTACTAATTGATCGGCGATGACTTGTCCTTTGATAGCTCGCCTTTCCATATACTGAATATCAAACTCACTGAGGAGCATGACCCACTTTGCCAACCTTCCTGTTAAAGCTGCTTTGCTTAGTAAATACTTGAGAGGATCAATTTTTGCAACGAGCTTGATAGTGTGAGTGAGCATATAATTTCATAATTTTTGTGTTGCAAATATTACTGCTAAGCATGATTTTTCAATGAAGGTGTAGTTTACTTCATGTCTATTGAGTGTCCTGCTGATATAGTATATTGCCTGTTCTTTTCCTTCTTTATCCTCTTGTGCTAGCAAGGCTCCTAAAGAAATATCTATTGTTGCGATATATAGCAACAATGGCTTGTCTTCACTGGGTGGTACCAAGATTGGTGGTGTCATCAGATAATGCTTGATTTGATTGAAAGTACTCTCACACTGTTCATCCCATTGAAAAGGAACATTTTTATGCAAAAGATGGTTGAATGGATGACACCGATCTGCTAGTTGAGAGATGAATCTTCTAATGGACTGTAGTCGGCCTTGTAGAGATCTTAATGTACTGATATTCTTAGGAGGTGGCATTTCCATAATGGCTTGGACTTTTGCTGGATCTACTTCAATTCCCTTTGTAGAAACTATGTATCCTAGGAGCTTTGCCGATGTTACTCCAAAGGCACATTTCTTTGGATTCAATATGACTTTGAATTTTTCCAACCTGTCAAATATTTTGGCCAATATCTCTAGATGTCCTTCCCTGGTGTAAGACTTGGCTAAGATATCGTCCACATAGTCCTCCATGAAGGTGTGCATCATATCATGGAAGATTGTTGTCATAGCTCGCTGGTATGTAGCTCCTACATTCTTTAACCCAAAAGGCATGACGTTCCAGCAAAAGGTGCCCCATGGACATGTAAATGCTATCTTCTCTTGGTCTTTAGGAGCTATCTTGATTTGATTGTACCCTGAAAATCCATCCATGAGTGATAGCATTTGATGACCGGCTGTGAGATCTACAATCATGTCTATGTTTGGCAAAGGAAAATCATCCTTTGGAAATGCCTTATTTAAATCCCAAAAATCAGTACATATTCTAATGGTGTTATCTGGCTTTGAAATAGGTACAATGTTGGATATCCATTCTACATAATCAATAGATCTGATGAATCCAGCATCCAGTAGTTTCTTCAAATCATTTTTTACTAATAATGCAACATGTGGATGCATTTTTATCAGCTTCTGTTTTACTGGTTTAGTGTCAGCTGGTAAGGATAAGTGATGCATAATGAGATCTGTGTCCAAGCCTGGCATGTCAGAGTATGACCAAGCAAAATTGACGCATCGTTCTTCAAAGAATTTGATAAAATCTGGTTTTTTTGTATCTGTCATGGATGCAGCCAGGTGTAGTATTCTTGCTTTCTCTACTGTGCCAATATTAATAGACTGTGTGGGTTCTATTAACACTGATGATCTTTCATGGTAATGTTGTGGGAGGATGTCAAACCTTCCATCCTTTGGTGCCTCAATGAGGTTTTCGCCATCAGATGCATTCTTTATTTTTACTATTTTAGGATCAAATACTGCCATAGAATGGTTTTCACCATTAGATCCTTTTTTTTCTTTCATATTTTTGCAACTGGAAGGCTTGACATCCTCCTGCCTAAAAGCATCATTAAAAGAAGTATTAGTAGAACAAGTATCGGATTCTTCACAGCAGAGGTAGTTAATAATGGAGGAATCATTGTCAAATATAGGGAGATTAATAGGATGTTGGGGTTCCCATTCGATAAGCTTGAGATGTAGTAAAGGCAACGAATCATTAGATGGGTTGAGGTCAGCGATTGTGAAAGCTCGGACGGAAATGTCGTCTAGGTTGTTTGTGGTTATGTCGAGGCTTACAAAGGTATTTTCTTCCACATCATTTATCTAAATCGATGTCCGTTCATCTTCACTTGAGTCATCAAAATTTTGTGTTTCAAAGACAATAGGATTAAAGCTTGAGCTTTGACCCTCCTCGTGTTCGGGAGTATACTTTTTGATAATATCAATCTGAATATCCTCATAGGAAACCTCTGATAAGTTGTCCCACTCATACTCATTTGAATCTGTTTCAGAGTTATCTCTTGTTTGAAGAATACGCTCCACAGTTTTATTGGTGATTTCTGCTCTTGCTTTTTCTGTATATCCTAGTCCAGTTTTATCCTTATGTTGGAGTGTAAGAGGCTGGATTGGTTCCGTTATGCCTTGTTTCCTTAACCCAAGAGGTCCCTGTCCTGAATATCCCATCTTCTCCAGAATAGTTTTTCCTTTTCCATATTGATTTGTCTCTATGATGTTACTTGTGGAAGCGGAAGCTTCTTCATCTTTATAAAGCCAATTTAGTATGGCCTTATCTTCTGATTCTTCATCTAAGCTCCCAGCTTTTACAAATCTGCCATCTAATGCTGTTGTAGATTGTTCTGAATTGTGGGTGTTTGTAGATGGTTGTCCATATGTTTGTAAGGAGGGTAACATTTGCGATAGATGAAATGAGTGTCCAACACCATATTCACTTATTCCTTTGTCACTTATCTGTACTTCCTTGGTGAATTGATGTGAGAGTGGAGCCAATTGTTCTTCAACATTTGCAGGGTTAGATTGTGCCACCCTTATCTCTTGTGATTTTTGTTGTTTTGGAAGCCACTTTGAAATGAAGCTCTGCTGTTGCTCACTATCTGTTGTGCCAACTTCTCTATTGTTAGGTATGAATGTATCCTGAGATGTCTTCAATGTATGACAAGCTTGGGTGTCATTGTAGTCTACTGTGATTGTTACCTCCTGTCCATTGACGGGAAATTTCAGGCATTGATGATAGGTAGAAGGTACTGCTTGCAGATCATGTATCCAAGGGCGTCCCAACAGTATGTTGTATGTCAATTCCCTATCTAAGACTTGGCAAACCACTTTTTGGACAATAGGTCCCACTTGAATGGGTAATATGATTAATCCTTTAGAGGATCTTTCTTCTTCATCATATGCTTTGATTGTGATTTTTCTTCTTGTATCAATGGCTTCATCTGAGTATCCTAGTGCACGAATCAGCTTTAAGGTACAAATATTTAAACCAGCCCCTCCATCTATCAGGACACGTTTTACACGATGTTTATGGATAAGGACTTCAATATGAAGGGCAGAATTATGCGGATGGGTGAGTGATACATCATCATGTTCGGAAAATGAAAGGCAATGAGGTGCAGATAGATGTCCCACCATAGCTTGGAATTGACACACATCCAGATTGTTAGGTACCGTAGTTGATACAAGAGCTTGTTCAAGAACCTCTTTGTGTGATGGGGAAATCTTCAAAAGTTCCAAGATTGATATTTGTGCCGGTATTTTCTGCAATTGATCGATGAGATTATATTGATTGGAGGGAGGATCTACTGATGGGGATGATATCGATGCTCCTTTCAATATAACTTTGGATTGTGCCCTTGTTGTGGCATTAACTGGTTGGTACTCTTGTTTCCCTTTGAGTGTGATTACATTGATTTGGTTTTCAGATTTGTCCATATGTTGTACCAAATTGGTAGATGTAATGTCGTTGTTTTGATTGATTTGGTTGCATAACTCTTCATCCTCCTTGGCAGCAGAAAAACAAAGGATTGTTGCGTCATAAACATAACCAACATTTTTACCTTTGGTGTTTGCGGAAGAAGATTCTCCTTTCTGATAATTGGGTAGAGGATTTTTGAATGTTGTATGATCTTTGTTTGTTTGAGGGCCCTCTACAAATACTTTCTTTTGATCTATGAGGTCTTGTACCGCATGTTTTAATTGCCAACAATTTTCAGTCATGTGACCTTTATTTTGATGATAGTGACAGTAATGTAAGTCATTCCACCATGATGGTTTGACTTGAGGGTCCCAATTTCTAGCCTCTTGCACTTGAATGAGTTTTTCGTTTAAAAGTTCTTTGAGGACTGATTCCAATGATTGTCCTAATGGCGTGAATTTTGTTTATTGGATGGTCGTTGGAATGATTGGGCTTTTGTTTCTCCACTGTTTTGATTATTTCCTTGATCACTACTTTGTTTGACATTAAAACCATTGTTTTGTTTGTTTGTAGTGGTTGGTGTCAAGGTGAATACTGGTTTAGGTGCGTGTGTATCGATTATGGTATCAGTATTCTTGTTCTTTTGCCAAAATCTTGGCTTTTCGTTGTTGTTGTTAGAGGAATGGTTATTGTTTGAACCTTCAGTGAAATGTTTGATTGTTCCTCTTTTGATTAGAGCCTCTTCAATTTTGAGCCCCTTTTCGATAACTTGTTCAAAGGTAGATGGACATTGTAAGTCCAATCTGTAATTCATGTCATCTACTAAGTTATCAATGAACATCTCTATCTTCTCCTCTTCAGGAATAGATCTAGGGTATTTAGCAAATAGCCTTCTCCATCGTTGGAGAAAGGAGAGAAACTTTTCACCCTTTGCTTGTTTGGTGTTGTAGAGTTCTTTTAAGGTTACCCCATGTTGGATGTTGAATGAGAAGTGTGTTATGAACCTATTGATTAGTTCCTCAAAGGATTGAATTCCAGGTTCTAATTTAGAAAACCACTCCATGCAAGTGTTTCCTAAGCTTCTTGGAAATAATCGTAGTAAGTAAGAGTCCTCGTGTGCGAACTCTATGCTCATAGCTCGAAATTCCGTACGTGGTCAAACAGATCAGTTCTCCCATTGTATTTGTTGTATGTTGGGTACTCACAATATCTTGGAAATGGTATCATGTTAATGCTTGAGTCAAATGGATAAGGGCAAATGTCTTGTAATAGATATCTCTTTGTTGGCCCTTGTTGGATATTTTGGAACTGTAATTGTAACTGTTGGATTTGTTTTGTCAAAGCATCTATTTGATTTGGATTTTCTATATTAGTTGAGTTAGGTGTGGTTGTTTCCTTGAGTTGATTGACATCAAAGTCTTTAGGAAGCTTAGCACCTTTGTCAGCTAATAATAGAAGATACTTTTCCATGTCTTGTTCTAGCATCTTTTCCATAAATTTATGGAAATGAGGGTCTTGTTGAACTTTCTCAATTTCCTCTGCAGTTATTTCTTTCTCATGTGAGTTAATAAGAGGATCAGTGTTGCTATATCATCCCCAAGGGTTTTCTTCAGCCATGGCTGCTATTCTTTCATTTTCTTGTTCTTGTTTTTTATATGCTACTCATGTGAAAATAGGCATACAAACGTTTAAAGTTTTACTCTAGACTTTGATCTTGGATTTGATTGGATAAGTGTCAAAGTTGTTGATTTAAAATCTGATTTCGTCTTATCTAGTTTTGTGATGAAAGGATGATAGAATCCTTGATAGGGAAACTTTGACAGAAAATCTCAGATTTTGGTGATAATAACACTTATGCAAGATGTTGCAAGATCTAGGTGTAGGGGTAAAGCTTTTTCTTTTGTGTGACTTAAGTGTTTTGGACTATGAAAAAAAATGTTTTGGACTGATGGAAACCTTGTATTTGATATGGGCAAACTGAAAAAATGTCCTATTAACTCTCTATTTTTTTTGGTTTTATGGCGCGCTAAAACAGAGACCGGGCGCACTAAAATAGATACCGGGCTCGCTGAAACATAGACTGGGCACGCTAAAATAGAGACCAGGCGCGCTAAAACAGATACTGGGCACGCTGAAATAGATACTGGGAGCGCTAAAACAGAGACCAGGAGCGCTAAAATAGAGACCAGGAGTGCTAAAACAGATACTGGGTGAGCTAAAACAGATACCGAGAGCGCTAAAATAGATACTGGGCGCGCTAAAACTATGACCTTAAGGTGTTAAAGACAGAAAAAAAAACTATCTTATTCTATGAAACTCACTTGGTCTGGTATCATATTGGATGGCCGGTTGTGGAATGTATTATGGACGAATTCTCTGACTGTGATTGTGGTGTTGCCTAAGAGCTCTTCTTTGGAAATATGCTTGTGAATCTAAGGGAGCTACGGCATAGTCGTCTATATAACCTCTAGATAAATCATGATACCTATGGATAAACATCCTATGTTGGAGTAGAACTTTCCTACTTTGATACAGAAATCATTGTTTTCTTAGGAGTTTTTTGTATGCAAGTGTTCGCTTTGGTTTTCGGATTCGTTTGGCAAGAGATTTCTTGACAAACTTGGTGTATACCCAATCTCAAATCATGAGAAATCCACAAGTGATTTGATTTTAAGGATTTTTGTGATGATCTTATTTGAGTTTAATGATAGAAAACACAGCAATCAAGAATATAATGGTTGTATTTAAAAATCCTAGAATCTAAACAAATGGTGTATGTTCTCAAGAATCAGTGATTCTTCTTGATTTTTACTGGTTTGATAACAAGATAAAACACATCAAATAGACTCACTCCTATAGACAAAAGTTCATCGTTATATACTCGAACGGCCCACAGCTTGGAATTGCGTCGACTCACACAGCCATGTCACCCCCTAGAGGGCGCCCATGTTTTTTTCTTTTCTAGGTGCGTACTCAGAGTGACGGAAGTGGATACGGGATCCCCTGAGCAAACAGTCCTTGGCAATTATATGGTGAGTGCTTGAGGGTAGATTCTTCCCCGCCCCTGCACCGTTGAGTATTACAATGTTTGGAAACTGACAGGCATGCTTCTATTTCTAGGTTCTTAGATAGGGTTTCTGTTCGGAGCGGCAAATGGATAAACTCCCTCGAGAGACCTCCCAATCTTTAAAACAAAGATTTTTGGGATGGTTATCCTGCACACTTCCATTGAAAGAGGGTTTCCCCAAATTCACATAAATTTCTAAGTGGGTTGGAATAACATGGCTTTTGGCTGTCCCCACTCAGGTCGTTCCCGTAGGGTGAGTACTTTTTCCCACTACGGTAGGCCTGTCTAAAGGTTTTAAGAAAGCTTAAAATTGCATAAAGTAAATGGTGAGTCTGGTATTTTGATGCATCCAGTTAAGGGGAGAGCATAAACCTATCACCCAAACACAGCAAAATGTTGTTCTTTTTTTAAAACCCAAAAAGACAAGTGATTTACTCTAATGGAGATATTGCTCCATGATAAGCATGATGTTCAATTTTTAAACCTCCAAAAGAAATGTGACATTTCTATCATAGGATTGGTAAATTTTAATCCATTTCTATCCTATGATTAGTAAGTTTTAACCATTTCTATCCTAGGATTGGTAAATTTTAACCAAACAAAAGGAAAGAAATGAAATCTGGCCGCAGACACGTCAGATCCAGATGAAAGAAATGCTTTTAAAGATGAAAAGATGGCGCGCTGGAACAGAAAGCAGGCATGCTGGAACAGGAACCAGGTGCGCTGGAATAGTAACCGGGCGCACTGGAACAGACCCCCGGCGCGCTGCAAAAATTCAAGATCCCGCGAAAACTTTCACGCTGATTCTTGTACAACACAATTTTCAAAATTTTAGTAAAATATGGGGTATTGCCCCACGGTGGGTGCCAAATTGTAAGCAGTAGAAGGGGAAAAACAATCTAAACTATGCGTCTACGCTTCTAAATAAGATAATTGCATCTAAGATTAAGGAATTTAAATGAATTTAAACTACAAAAACTACAGAAATCTATCCTATTGCTCTCTAACTCTAAAGACTTCTCTAATTTACTTAGCTCTCAGATTTGTAAGCTAATTAAACTATTAGAATGACACTTAGAGAATGAGAAAGGAATTATTCTACTCTAATATGATCTAAATGTGCAAATTCTATTCTAATGGCAACCATGACTGCAAATGCTGGATGCTTGATCGCTGCTTGATGGATGCTGGATGAATGCTTGAATACTAGATGGTTTGAATGCTTGAATGCTTTGGAAACCTGCAGAGTAAGATTGCATAAATTGGGATCCTTTTCTTGTAGCCCAAGAGCTGTATTTATAGCTTTCACGGCAGCACAATTGTACAGGAAACCGGGATGAGGGGCTGTGATTTTCTCTGGAGAATCCAAAGGCATGGGATGAGAAGAAGGAGCTGATCATGGAGAATGGTTTCTCCCCATGAAAACACCAGGCAAGATAAGAGGGAAGGTGGGTGGAAGGTTGTTGAGAGAACTTCCTGCAAATTTTCCCTGAAGCTTTTCCCGTGAATGGCAGTGCCATTAATTTGATTGGTGAGAAATAAATATTTATTGGTGAGTGAATAGTGCAAATTTTATGCATAAATTTAAATATTTTTAATTTATTTAAATTTAGCAAAAGGAGGAATAAATAATTTAATAAATCAAACTATAGGGTTTGTTTTATTAAATTAAAAGGAGAATGATAATTAAATAAAAGATTTTTAGCAATCTTTATTTAATTAAGAAGAAATGTGATTTTAAATAACACAATTTATTTAAATTGTGTATTTAATTTTAAGATAGAAGAAATAATGATAACAATTAAATAAAACAAAGTTTTTAATTTTGTTTATTTAATTAAGAGAGAAATAATATGATGAAAATGATAATAATTAAATAAAACAAAGTTTTTAATTTTGTTTATTTAATTAGGAGAGAAAAATAGAAGAATTTAATAAATGAACTTAATATAAATAAATATTTCTATGTATTTACTAAGTAGAAGAATTTAAGATTAATTAATCAAATAAGTCGTATTCAATTAATTAGATTCTCCAGACCATTTTTAGGTGTCTACAGTCTCTGTGTGAGGTTTTAGCAAAGGATGATAATCTTGCTTACTGTTGAATACTTTGGATACTTAGTGAACATCAGTGTAATGTCTTGGTGAAAGACCATTGTCTCACCGAATGGAAAACTCACGTCTGTGTGGCTTTGAAGCTTCGGTATGATGTTTCACCAATAGCGATAAGTCTTGGCGATAGTGATACACATGATAAACTTTGGTATGAGGTCCTGGAAACATGAGGAAATCTTAGCGATAGTCTTCTAGACTCGGTATGACATCTTTTTGATAGGATGAACTCTTAACGATATCAAATGCTGGTTGTGTGGCATCAGGGAGACATGGTTAGTGTCTCACCGACATGCCAACATAGATTGAAGCCATTTGATCGAGTGAAGACTATCCTATGTGGCTTGTAGTTGACCAATCAGAGAATCCAAAGGGGAACCGTTGGAAGACAGTTCGTTGTGGAAGTTCTGAAAGGAAGCTTGATAGATAGGGGTGACATGAATATAGTTTGTAGTAACAGAGGATGTCTGGTTTGATGTATCGATGGATTGTTGTTTGATTGTATGATCAGTGGATGAATTCTATTTTGTGAAGACTGTAACATGAATGTTCTATAACAAGGTTGTTCATGGTGAATGCTGCTGTAAACTGACATCAGAAAGATAAGTTAGAACTGTGTTTGTAATCTTTATTACTGTGATACAAAGTGACTTCTCTTGGTGTGGTGGGTTTTTCTCCCGTAAGGGTTTTCCCACATAAATCTGGTGTTCATATGTGTTTGTCAAATACTTTGTTTCTATTATTGCTTTCAAGTGCATCTTAATTGGACTATAATTGTAAAATTTAAAAGTGTCTCTGTGTTCTTTGCTGAGGTTTTGATGTTAGGAGAGTTGTTTCCACATCTAGCTTTCCTTACAAGTGGTATCAGAGCTTGGCCAGCTATGTTATCCTTGTAGGTAGGTTGGGTTTTTTGAGTCAATTCTATTTAGTGGGAGTCCTGTAGAAGTTTGTTAATTTGAATTATAGATTGAGATGGCTAGCACATCATGAAAGATTGAAATAGAGAAGTTCAATGGCAGTAATTTTGAGTTGTGGAAACTCAAAATGGAGGATCTCTTAGTGGATCGTGATCTGTGGCTCGTTGTGTCTGGAACTAAACCTATAGGCATGAAGCAAGAAGATTGGGACCTTGCAGATAGAAAGTCTAAGGGGCTGATAAGGCTTTGTTTGGCAGACTCCGTTCTTCTGAATGTGCATGAAGAGAAGATTGCATCTTCCTTGTGGAAGATACTAGCATCTATTTATCAGGGGAAGTCTTTGGTGAATAAACAGTTTCTGAGGAAGAAGCTGTACACTTTGAGAATGCAAGAAGGAGGGTCTATAGCTGATCATTTGAACACATTCAACATGATGATTACACAGTTAACTTCTATTGGTGTAAATATTGATGAAGAGTATCATTGTATGCTTCTATTGTGTTCTTTTCCAGACTCATGGGTTCACCTGGTGATGGCTATTGGGAGTACAACATCAAATTTTAAAATGGAAGATGTTGTTGCATCTTTTTTATTAGAAGAGATGAGAAGAAAATTTTCTGAGATGGTGAAGGAGGCTCTTGTTGTTAGAGGAAGATTGAAAGAGAAAGGCAAGAAGAAGGACAAGAAATCTAAATCGAAATCATTGGGGAGATCAAAGTCTCCTGGCAAGAATTCCAAGGTGAAGTGCTAGAACTGTGGGCAACCTAGTCATGTCTAAAAGGATTGTAAAGAGGAGAAAAAGAAGAAGAATTCTTTTGATAATGATTCTTCTAAAAGTGATGTAGATTCCTTCATTGCAACTTTGGCTACATAGGCATCAAATGATGTCTGGTTGATTGATTCAGGGGCATCTTTCCATATGACATCTCATAGAGACTTGTTTACAAGGTATGAAGAATATGATGGTGGAAAGGTGTACTTAGCAAGTGATTCAACTTTGGAGATTGTTGGTCGTGGAAGAGTCAGAATCCAATTCCCTGATGGAAGAGTGAAGGGAATCAAGGATGTTATGCATATACCAAGTTTGGCTTGAAATCTACTGTATGTCAGTAAGCTAAATGATATTGGAGTGCAAGTCATGTTATCTGGAAATGGCTGCAAGATGACTAGAGGCTCAATGGTGCTAGCAAGGGGTGCTCATATTGGTACCTTGTACAAGCTGGATGCACATGCTGTTCAATGTAACAGTGTCTCTATAAAGTCACAGAAAGCTACTCATGGAGGTAAAGAGGGAAATGTTTGTAATTATGTAAACTCTATGGAAGTTAAAATTCCAACATCAAAGACTATGCTCTGGCATCATAGGCTAGGTCACATTGGAGAAAAAGGTTTAAAAACCTTGAAGAATAAAAACTTGGTTGAGGGGCTTGAAGATTGTAACCTTGAATTTGAATTATGTGAACATTGTATATATGGAAAGTAGCACCGTGTTTCTTTTTATTCTAGTCATCATAAATATTTTGGTTTGCTAGATTATATTCATTTTGATGTTTTTGATCCAATGAATGCTCATTCTTTGTCTAAATAAAGATACTATGTGTCCTTTATTGATGATTATTCAAGAAGAGAATTTGTATATTTTCTCAAAAGTAAATCAGAAGTGTTCAGATGGTTTAAGGAATTTAAGAACCTTGTTGAAAATCAGACTGGTAGGAAAATTAAATGCTTAAGGACTAATAATGGCAGAGAATTTTGTTTTGATGATTTTGAGAGGTACTGTAAATACCATGGGATTAAAAGACATAAGACTACACAGTGATGGAGAGAGCACAGAGTATGTTGAGTAGTGCCGGCTTGGAGGAGAAGTTCTGGGCTGAGGCTATTGCTATTGCTTGTTACTTGATTAATTGTTCTCCAAATTCTACTCTTGTTGAGAAAACACCTTTGGAAGAGTGGTCTAGTAAGAAGTGCTCTTTAAGACATATTTGTATTTTTGGCTGTGAGGCATATGCACATGTTCCGTATGAGAAAAGATCTAAATTGGAGAACAAGGTTGTCAAATGTATTTTTATTGGCTATAGTGTTGGCATAAAAGGATACAAGCTTTGGAATCTTGATACAGAGAAGGTTGTATATAGTATAAGTGTAATCTTTCATGAACTGAAGCCTTCTACCTTGGATCTGTAGTTAGAGACAAAGTCAGAAAACAATAAGGATGTAGTTGTAATTCCTCCTACACCAGAGAAAGAGGAATTGAAAATTCAAAATGTACCTAAAACTGAGGAGAGCTCAAGTATTTCTAAAAGTTGAGAAGAAGAAGAACAACCTCAGCCTCAGCCAGTGAGGAGGTCAACCTGTGAAAGAAAATAACTTGATAGATATGGGTTCTCTTTGATAGATTCTACTTGTGCCTATACTTTGATTTCTAGCACTTATGAGCCTAGGATTGTGAAAGAGGCATTTAAAATGTCTAATTCAGACTCTTGGTTGGAAGCCATGAATGAAGAAATGGCATCATTAGAAAAGAATGACACTTGGATTTTGGTGCCCTTTCCTAAAGGAAGAAAAGTTGTGGGTTGCAAATGGGTATTCAAAAAGAAGATAGGTCTGGATGGCAGTGTGGAAAAATACAAGGTGAGATTGGTTGCAAAGGGTTATTCCCAGGTAGAGGGAATTGATTATGGGGAGATTTTTTCTCCTATAGCCAAGCTGACATCCATTAGATTTCTTTTGTCACTTGTAGCTGAGTATGACTTAGAGATCCAACAGATGGATGTGAAGACAACATTTCTTCATGGTGATCCTGAAGAAGAAATCTATATGTCCTAGCCTGAGCACTTTGTTGAGAAAGGTAAAGAAAAATTGGTTTGCAAGTTAAAAAAGTCTTTGTATGGGTTAAAATAGTCACCTAGAATGTGGTACCATAAGTTTGATACTTTTTTATTGTCTTTGGGATTTGTAAGATCAAAATCTGATCATTGTGTTTATTATAAAGCTGAAAGTGATCGAGTGCTTATTATTGCTCTCTATGTTGATGATATGTTGTTCATAGGCAATAGTAAGTTGATGTTTTCTGATCTTAAGCTTAATTGTTTGCTAAGTTTGAAATGAAAGATCTTGGTGCAGCTAGGTATATTCTAGGAATGAAGATAAATAGGGATAGGAAGAATAGAAAACTTTGGCTTAGTCAAAGTAAGTATATCAGGACTATTCTATAAAGATTTTGTATGAATGATTGCAAGCAGCTAGTTGTTCCAGTTTTGCAGGGAACGAAGCTATCTATTGAAGACTTTCCAAAATATCCTATTGAGATGGAGGAAATGACCAGTGTACCCTATGCTAGTGTAGTTGGTAGTCTGATGTATGCAATGGTCTATACAAGGCCAGACATTTCTCAAGCAGTGGGAATTCTTAGTTGGTTTATGGCTAATCCTGGAAGGACACATTGGGATGCTTAGAAAAGAGTTTTGAGATATTTGAGGGCACCTCAAAGTTTGATTTGGTTACCATGGGAACATGGTTGAATCACAGAGGACTCAGTATTCGAGGCTATGTGGATTCTGATTGGGTAGGGGACATTGACAGTAGGAGTTCCACCAGTGGATACATTTTCATTATGACTGGTGGTGTAGTGAGTTGGATGAGTAAGCGGTAGGCTATAGTCACATTGTCTACTACATAGGCTGAATACATGGCAGCTACTCATGCTTGTAAAGAAGCAGTTTGGTTAAAATGTTTATGTTATAACATTGGTTTTGATGTAGGGAAAATTACTATTTTTTGTGAGAGTCAGAGTGCAATTTTTCTAGCAAAGAATCCTACCTTCCATGCCAAGATGAAACATATAGATGTATAGTACCACTTTGTACGAGATATGGTGGAGGATGGAAAGGTCAGTTTGGAAAAAATTTATATTGTGGAGAATGTTGCAGATGCATTGACGAAGCCAGTGAGCACATACAAGTGTAGGTGGTGTACCAGTTAATGGGCCTTAGTGCCCATGATTTTTAGTAGTTTCATTGTGCTCTGGAGGTGCCTGTGTGATCTTCGTCAAGTGGGAAATTGTTGGAAATATGTGCCTCAATCTCACAGGCTGAAACCTCTAGAAGAGAAAAGTCGGTGTGAGATCCATATTGTCTGGCTGACTAGCAGTTTAGTAACCTTGTGGTTTGTACAGGTCACTGAGAGAATGCTTCTGTCACACCTTGAAAGTACCTTGAGGATAAGACAAGGTTCTCATAAAGGAAGTGTTAGAAATGTGTGCCTCAATCCCATAGGCTGAAACCTCTGAAAGGGAAAAGTCAGTGTTACATCATTTGTGTCTAGCCGACTAGTAGTTGAAACCTTGTTGAAATTATTCAGGTCGCTATGACCTTGCTTCAGTCTCACCGAAGGAGCCTATCGCTATGAGATTTCATTTGGTATAACCTCTCACTGCCTGTGGAGACCTCTTGTCGACTATTGGCATTTATCAGATATTAGGGAGAGTCTTGGATGTTCGCTATGAGCTCTCAGCGATATGGATGTCTCACCAATAGTGTTTTCTATTGAAGTCTTTGTGGAGAGTCTTGGGTGTTGGGTAAGAAGTCTTACCGATATGGATGTATCGCCAACAACTTTATCCTAGAGACATCAGGGTGACTTGAACACTCAAGAAGAACTCTTGGCAATAGTTGGTGTGTCTCACCGATGGTATACACTTAGAGTAGCAGAAAGGTTTTGGTGTGAGGTCTTAGCAATGAAAAAAAGTCTTGCCGACTGTTGTTTGGTGCTCAGTATGACTTGTGAGCATTCAGAGTAACGTCTCAGCGATAGTGGTATGTCTTGTTGAATGTTGAATGCTTCGATATATCCCTTAATGACTTGGTATGATCTCTTAGTGAAGGATGATAGTCTTGTAGACTGTTGAACACTTTGGATACTTAGTGAACATCAGTGTGATGTCTTGGCGAAAGACGATTGTCTCATCGAATGGAAAACTCACGTCTATGTGACTTTGAAGCTTCGGTATGATGTTTAACCAATAGTGATAAGTCTTGGCGATCGTGATACATGTGATAAAATTTGGTATGAGGTCCTAGCGACATAAGGAAGTCTTAGCAATAGTCTTCTGGACTCGGTATGACATCTTGCTAATAGGATGAATTCTTGGCGATATCGAATGTTGGCTGTGTGGCATCGAGGAGACATGGTTAGTGTCTCACTGACATGCCAACATAGATTGAATCCTTTTGACCAAGTGAATACTATCCTATGTGGCTTGTATTCGACCAATTAGAGAAGCCGAATGGGAACCATTAGAAGACAGTTCATTGTGGTAGTTCTAGGAGGAAGCTCGATAGACAGGGGCGACATGAATATAGTCTGTAGTAGCAGATGATGTCTGGTTTGATGTATCGACGAATTGTTGTTTGATTCTATGATCAGTGGATGAATTATATTCTGTGAAGAGTATAACATGAATGTTCTATAACAAGGTTTTTCGTGGTGAATGCTGATGTAAATTGACATCAGAAAGATAATTCAGAACTTTGTTTGTAATATTTATTACTGTAATACAAAGTGACTTCTCTTGGTGTGGTGGGTTTTTCTCCCGTAAGGGTTTTCCCACATAAATTTGGTGTTCATATGTGTTTTTCAAGTACTCTATTTCTGTTATTGCTTTCAAGTACATCTTAATTGGATTGTAATTGTAAAATTTAAAAGTGTCTCTGTGTTCTTCCCTAAGGTTTTGACATTAGGAGAGTTTTTTCCACATCTATCTTTTGTTACAGGAATTCCTTGTCCCATGTGAGTGTTGTGACCTATGAGAGGATTTAGAATTTCCCAACAACTTTCATGGGGAAGAGGAAAGCAATGGGGGAGTAAATGTAATTTTTAATCTACATGGAAAAGAGGTCATGGCTTAATAAAGAAAGCACTTATGAAAAGTTGAATTGGAGGACATACCAGAAATGGCATGAAGATTAGAATAAGGTTGCACAAATAGGTGATTAAGAAGACTAATGGAGGATTAGGGGCAAGTGGAAAAATATGGAGGATGTGAAATTAATCCTAATTAAAGGTGTGCACATCCTAATCATGGATTAATTAAACAAATCCAAATTAGAAAAGGATTATGGGGGATCTGACAAGGAGAGAGAAAAGAGGAAATTTAAAATTGATTTAAATTGAAAAGGGTAAATGACTAAATTAAAAAAATTGATATATTTATTTAATTTAGAAAAGAAGGGATCAAAGATAAAGTATTTAATTATTGAATTAAATACTTTAGGAACCTTAGGAAAAAGGTGAAATATGAACTCAATAAGTCATTTAATTAATATCAATGAGGAATATGAGATAGAGGAATAAAGGGGATGAATTTGACCATATGGGAGTGGTTAAATTTGGATGTCTTCAATTAGACAAGTTCATAATCCATAATACTTATAGACACAATGAGTTGGAATGCTTATAATTTTTGGATAAAATTGAGAGGATTGTACAAAGAGATATTCATGTAAAGCCTGCCTAAACCACTAGTCTCTACAGATTTAGAGTTTATTGATGCCGCAATTGAGGCATTTACATATATAGTTGAAGATCAGTTTGATGGTGGTAGGTCTTTGCAAGATTTCATCTCCTCTAAATGGTGTAGAGTTCATAATGTAGCTCATTTAGATATCACTTGCCATTCTTTTGTTGACATTATCATTAAAGTTGGGAGATACCTGTAGTGGAAAGGAAAGTTAGACAAGGAATGAATTACAAAATTTCCAACGAATTATGAATCTAGAGATGATGTTGTAGCTAATGTTGAGGTGGATCTGGAAGGGACTAAGTGCAGGAAAGGAAATTTTAAGGCATTAAAGTTAACAAGTGAACATTTAAGTGAAGAGCTACCTACAAATACAAAGGAGGATGTTCCTATAGAGGTTAGTCATATTTCTTAACATATAGTGGAGAATGAGCTACTAGAGAAAGGAGTTACCATATAAGCTCCTCCCATCTAGGATGAAGATCCAATACATACTAGCTATGAAGAGTTTGTTGCCAGAATTATAAAAGATTGGTCAAGCCTGAGTTACAGTGTCTGCCTAAAGGAGTTGTTAGCAGCTTGATGTAAGATACATGAGGAAGAGTATTTTGAATTCACATGCTTCTAGTGCTAGGCAGCCATAAAAGAGGTGGAAGAACAAGTGCATCTCCTACAACATATAAGGGATACATCGAAAGATACATCAAACAAGTCTCCAATGGAAGAATTTCAACAAGTTGATGGATTTCTTGAAAGACATGAGGAAGCACTTAATGGAGTGGTCAATATTCTTGATAGTTATGATCAAGAATCTGAACCAGTGCCAACAAAAGATGAATTCAGGGAGTCTTCTCATTTATCAAATTATATTTTTCCTTTTTCTATTGATGAATTACATAATGAACATTCATATATTTTATGTATTGTTGATGAGGTAGACAGTGTGGTCCATACTGATATGTAGGAAAATATGAATGATGTTTAAAATCGTAATGTTGCAATTATTCTTGACAAATTTGATCACACTGTCATAGGTGAAAATGGGCTTAAAGGAAAGTCTTTGATGCCTCCTGATGAACATCTTGTTGAGGAATTTGGTGTTCATAATGAAGCTTCTATATTTTCATCATTGTTCCCTCATGAAGAAACACAAATAGGTGAAAAGTTCCATGTTAATTTTGAATTTGTTCAATCTGAATTTCACCTTGAATAATTTGCTGATAACTTTAACTCTGTCTTCTTTCCAAAACTTTCTCATCTCAAATGCTTGCAAGGTGCCGAAAAATGTTCTAAAGTGTACTTCTTAGGATCATACATTTCTTCAACAACTGAGATCTTATCACTATAGCAATCTAGTAGGATGATCAGAATCTTCTTAATTATATTTTCATCTGATAGTTTTCCTCCTTTATTTCTAACTTCATTTGTAGTCAGTTCAACCCTCTAAAAGAAGCAAGTAAATTCCTCACCTTCTTCCATTTCCAGATTTACAAATTTACATTTTGTCACCAACTTCTTTGTCAATTTAACTCTTTCATTTCCTTCATACATGTCTTCCAACTTTTTCCAGACTTCATATGCAATATCCAAAGAAAGAACCCTAGCTTGCTCATTTTTAGATAAGCCACTACAAATAACATAATTTTCGTTCTCATTTTCTTGATAAGTAGAAATATCATCTGTAGTAGTAAGACCACCAAACGGGGATGTATACTTTGTCTCAATAGCCTTCCAGGTCTTAAAACCAAGAGAGATAATTTATCCTTTCATCTGTCCCTTCCAATCATTGTAGTCAATATAGGGATAGAAAAATTATGCACCATTAGATCTTCCTTAAGTGGTTAAGCTCTACACCAAGGAACCAAATATATGATACCAATTGTTAAAAAAACACAAGAAAACTGAGAGGGGGAGTGAATCAATTGTCACAAAATTCAAAACTTAAAACTTCAACACTTATCAATTCCACAACCATACTATTATGTTATTAAGTAAAAGCATGTAACACAAATAACATAAAGTAAATCAACACAATGAACACTGGATTTTTTATTTGGAAACCCAATGAGGGAAAAACCATGATGAGGGTTAACTCACAATATAAAAGATTATAAAATAGAGGCTCACTGCCTAGGGCTCACTACCCAAAAGAGTACTCACTATCCAAGTACAAAGGATCACTTCCTATAGAAAGGACTTGCTGTCCAACAGGGAGGCTCACTTCCTACAAATACAAAAGAGAACAAAAAGATCCACCACATCAATTAACACATTCACAACTTTGAATAAGGATTGTAGAAACCTTTAGCTCATCGCCTTTAGGAATCCAACACAATGAAGTATTCATGTCTCAACTCACTTGCACACACACTTCCACTTTTATGATTTGTGGCTCAGTTTCGCCACTTTGCATCACACTATCATACAATTCTTCACAATTCGACCTTCTTTTATACCATCCTCAACCTTAGAAACTTTCCCCAAAGTCGACCAAAAATACCTCATTTCATAAATTCAAATTAGGTCAGAAACTCAAAATTCCCATGGTGAAAAGGAATAAGAGTAGACCAATAAAACATTTAACCAAGAAGAAAAATAATGTCTTGAATCAGCCACACGCTTCCTCAATTTAATTTTATTCTATGAATGATGTGTAAACACTAGGTCAGCCAAACCTAATGAAAACACGAATGACCATTGATGTACATGCTTTCCAAAAAGAAGATGACACATGGACTCCACAAAACACTTCATTATGCATGAGAATACATCATAGATTTATTCAGATACATCCACAACAAATGCAATATGCTTCAAACTCTAAACACCTTTCACGAGTTCATCCAGACTATGCAAACACGCACAACAATAGTGAAACATGACTTCCAGATCACCAAAATTCAACTTTCTTTGCCAAAACATAGAGAACACCAACTCAATAAATATCCCAAATCTACAAGATCTGAAACAAAACAACAGAGGACTATAGAGCAAAAACATTTCTCCTAGTCCACAGAAGACCAACTTTGCCAAAACAATTCACTCACTAGTGAATGTAACTTTCACATACCATCATACCAAAAGTTAAAACTTGGGATATATCACCACAAGATCACCATTATCAAGTGTTTAGATCCACACAAGAGAAATGTGGAGCACATATTGGAGCACAATCTAAACATATTCATCACTCTAACTTCTCTTCTTTATTAATTTTCTCAAAAGAACTTGGAAAATCATCAACAAAAAACATCTACAACAACATAAAGGTAGCTCCATGTACTCACAACATCTCAACAACATCTCAACTATACATGTACAATTTGCAACATACTAAACTGTGTTGAAATCAATGACAACATTAATGAAAACACTACCAGACTAGCTCATACTTTCAACAAAATCAACTCCAACATTCCAGTAGATGATTTATCTTTTCCTTTAAAGTTGCATCTTGTTTTTTTTTCAATTGAAAACTTCTACAAAATAGTATTAGTAGGCTTTCTGATTTTAGGCAGATCCCTGACAACTTCTCTTGAACTAATTTTGATCAAATTTTCAAAGTGTACATGTCCCATACTCTAGTACCATAGCCAAATTTAATTAACTTGAGACACAAAACACTAACCATCAACACCCTTAAGATGATAGATGTTTCCATATGTTATTCTTCCTACAACTACCATATTTTTGGACCCTTTTTTGATCTCACAAGTATTATCCTAAAAGACAAATTTAAATCCTTTGCTACACGTTTTTCCAACACTCAAAAGATTGTGCCTTAAACTCTTAACATAACATACATCATCAGTACTATTTTTTCCATCAAAACTAATTGTTCCTTTTCCAACAATCTTTGCACCAGAATCATGTCCAAACATGACTAATCATCCATCATAATTTTTAAGTTTAGTAAACTTACTTTTGTCTCTAGTCATATGATTTGAGCAACCTTTGTCAATCAACTAGTAATATTCATCCTGTCAGGAATGAAAGGAAGTAACCAAAGTACCTTCCATCTCTTCCTTCTTGATCTCTACACCACTTTCCCTTGCACATATTCCATGGTTAGTATACATTGGTTTATTCTCTAAGGCTAGAAACAATCACTCATAATTATCACCTCAAAATCAGATTCATCATTAGAGATTACATCTTTTCTAACATAGTACAATTTCTTGAACTTCTTATCCTTTTTTTCTTTATTGTCCCTACTCTTCTTGTGTACAATTCTATTTGGACATCTTGAAGCATAGCGACCAATATTTCCACAAATAAAAAATTTAAAGCGAAACATACCTTTGTACTTATCAATACCTTTCTTCAATTTCCTTGTAAATTTTTCTTCCAACTCCTCTGAACCTTCACTATCCAAATCATCTTCTATTTTTGTAGCTTTGAAGGCTGATTATGTTTTCTCCTTTTCTTTCTCAACTTTCTTCATTCCAAATGCAATCAAGGTTCCAAATAGTTGTTCTTTAGTAAATTTCTTTGGATCATACACTTCCTCAATAGTTGAGACCTTATCATTGTAACTCTTTGGTAGAGTCATAAAAATATTATCCATTATATCTTCATTTATCAAAGTACCACCTTGATTTTTAACTTCATTTGTTGTGATATCAACCCTCTGAAAATAGCTTGCAATGTCTTCACCTTCTTTGATTTTCAAGTTCTCATATTTGTGCATTGTTGTTAGCTTCTTTGATAATTTCACTCTATCATTTCCTTCATAGATATCTTCCAACTTTTTCCAAACTTCATAAGCATTTCCCAATGAAAAATATTTTGTCTGCTTAGTCTTGGATTAAGCGCTGTAGATTGCATAGCTTGCTTTTTCATTTTCCTCATAGGTAGAAATCTTGTCTGTAGAAGAAGGACCACTTTCTAGCTCAACATATTTTGTCTCAATAGCTTTCCAAGTCTTAAATCCAAGAGAGATCAGGTAACCTCTCATCTACACTTCCAGTCACTATAGTTAGATCCATCAAACATTGGGATTAACAATTTGTACACCATCGGATATACTTCAAACATTTAAGCTCTTCTCTGAGGAACTTGGCTTTGATACCAATTTTTGAAAGGTGCAAGACAACTAAGAGGGGTGAATCATTTGTTACCAATGACAAACTCAACTCTCAAATAAATATCAACTTCACATCCACTTTATTCTATTATTAAGTATGAACATGAAATGAAAATAACATAAATCAATATCAACACAAGAGAACTAGATTTCCATGGAAAACCCAATAAAGGAAAAACCACGGTGAGGATTAACTAACAATATAAAGTAATTGTAAAATTAATTACAAAAAGGCTCACTATCCGGATATAAGGCTCAATGTGTACAAATAGGACTCACTATCCAGAATGGAGGCTCACTACCTATAGAAAAAGAAAGATAACAAAAAATCCACCACAAAAAATTCTACACATCTGTAGCCTTGAGCAGAGAATTGTAGAAACCATTATCTCATTGCTTTTAGGAGTCAAACACATTAAAGTACTTCTTCCTTGATTCAATTTTGCACACTCTTGCTTCTCACACTTGTGGCTTCATCTCGCTTACAATCCTTCACATCTTGACTTGTATTTATACCATCTTCAACCTTAAAAAATTTCTCCAAGGTTAGCCACACATTCTTCATTTTGCAAATTCAAATTAGGTTGAAAAATCAACATTCTTGTGGTGGAAGAGAATGAGAGTGGACAAAACCAACACTTAAGCAAGACCCAAAACAACATCTTGGATCAATCACATTCCTTCCTCAATTGATACTTATCCTTCGCATGATGTGTAGACACTAGGTTGGCCAAACCTAATGGAAAAAACCAGTGAAATTTGAAGTACATGCTTCCACAACAAGAATATAGCATGTATACCACATAACACACTTCCTCGTACACAAGAACACATCTTAGATACCTTCATATTGATTCACAAAAATTACAACCTTCATACACAAAACTCTACCATCTATCCATCTGGACTATATAGACACACACAAAAACTCTCAAACTTGTCTTCTGGAGCACCAAACCATGAATTCCTTTGATAGAAAATAGATACCATCATTACAAGCCTTCTACCAGATCTGCAAGACTAGAAACAAAACAACAGAGGGATACAGAGTAGATACATTTCTCCAAGTCTATAGACAAACAATTTTTCCAAACCAATTCATACACTAGTGAACACAACTTTCATTCTTGATCAAACTATATGCTAAAAACCAGGATATATCACCCAATGATTCCCATAAACAACACTTCAGATCTGCACAAGCATAGGATCAACATAGAAGAAATGTAGAGCACGAACTGGAGCTCATTCTGAACACTCACAATTTTGTCTTCACTATTTCTCAAAAGAACTCGGTAACTCATCATATCAACACACCTGCAACACCATCAAGATAGATCCATGTACTCACAACATCTCTACAATATCTCAAATATACATGCACAACCTACAATCACTTGTTTCCTTTCTCTGCAACAATCTTTACTTTGTTGACATTAATGGCAATATTAATGACAACACAACCATACTCATTCATACCTTTGATCCACAACACAACACACTCAAAACTTCATGTGGACCTCAAAAACTTCTAGTAGATGATCTAGACATAGTCAACAATAAAACCTTTGATCCACATTAGCTAATCTTTTAATGTATAGAACAAAATTCCTTCATGACATCAAAAAGATAGAGTTGAATCCACATTAGCTAATCCACACCAAAAACTGAATCTTCTTTCAAGGCTACTATATCTGAAAGTAACAAGCAAAGATAGAGTTCGAGAGAGAGCTTCAAAAAGATATATAAATATGATGAAGATCTGAAATAGCTCAAAGACAAAGAAAGAGAAGTACAAGAACTGGAATCATTTATTGCAAAGCAAGAAGGAAGAGGAAAAGGTAAGTATGAAGATGTATTTCCTATTAAATTTTTTTCATGCAATAAAATAGGTCATTTTCTATCAAGATGTCCTGCGAGAGTTCCTAGATCTAAGCCTAGAAAACCTAGATTCCAAAATAAATGCTACTTTACTGAAGAAGCAGTGACTGATGATGAATCTGATAAAGACAATGCAAAAGAAGATGATTGGGCTTTCATTGCTACCATTCAAAATAAACCCGTGCCTACTAAATCCACTAAAGATAAGAAATCTCTTATAGCCCGAGTTGAGGAGAAAGATGAGTGGGTCATTGATAGTGGATGCTAACATCATATGACCAATGATAAAAGAAAGTTTGTGAGTCTAGAGAAGTATGACGGTGGGGTTGTAAGATTTGGAGATAACAATGCTTGTGTGATTCATGGAAGAGGTTCTATTAGCCTTAGTGGTAAGGAAAAAACTGATGATGTTCTCTATGTTGAAGGAATAAACATAACTTGTTAATTTTTGTACAAATGGTACACAAGGGATATGATCTATAGTTCAAGAATGAAAAATGCAAGATTCATGGAAGTTCTGAAAACATGATTGCTACTGGTGTCCAAACTAAAGGTAATATTTTTCATTTGAATATTGCTAGTGGAAGTTGTTTAATTTCTCAAGTAGATGAAATTTGGTTGTGGCATAGAAGGTTGTGTCATGTAAACTTTGACAACATTATCAGGATAAGTTCTAATCAAGCAGTAAGAGATTTTCCTAGGTTAGTGAAGCCTGCTAATGTAATCTGCCAAGAATGTCAGATGGGTAAACAAACTAGAGTCTCCTTCCAGAGAAAAAAATTTCATTCAAATAATGTGTTGGAACTACCACATAATGATCTTTGTGGTCCCTCTAGAGTTAGAAGTATTCATGGAGAAAAGTATTTTATGCTGGTCATTGATGATTACTCTAGAATGATTTGGGTTTCCTTTTTTAGAGAAAAATTTGAAGCATTGGACAAGTTCAAAAGTTTCAAAGCCATGGCAGAAAATGAAAAAGGTTTGAAAATAAAATGCCTGAGATTTGATAGAGGTGGTGAATTCATTTCAAAGGAGTTCAACTCTTATTGTGAAGATCATGGAATTAAAAGACAATTATCTGCTCCTCAAACCCCTCAAAAGAATGGAGTTTCAAAAAGAAATAATAAAACAATTATGGATGTTTCAAGAACATTGATGATGGAAGGAAATGTATCTCAGATGCACTAGAGTGAAGCAGTAAGCACTGGTGTGTATACCTTGAATCGGGTGAATGTGAATGGTAATTCTGGTAAGACCCCTTATGAACTATGGTTTGGTCACAAGCCTATTGTTAAGTACTTCAAGATCTTTGGAAGAAAATCTTATATTAGGAGAGATGATGATATCTGAAATTTTGATGCTAGAAGTGATGATGGGATCTTCCTACGTTACTCCACAAAGAGAAAGGCATACCAATGCTATAACAAAAGAATGAGAAAGATTATTGATAGTGCAAATGTCAAAGTTGATGAGGACTCTATCAAATCATCCAAACGATGTAGATTCGATTCTGTAGACATCTAAATTTAATCACTCCCATATGATTAAATTTACTCCCTTTTCGTCTATCATATTAAATATTAATTTATTAAATTAATATTACACCTTTTGTCTCATATCTGTAAAGTATTTAATTTAATAACTAAATGCTTTATCTTTCACCTTCTTCCTCTCTAAATTAAATAAATACACCAATTTATTTAATTTAGTCATTTTTGACCCTTTTGATTTAAAATCAATTTAAAATTCTTCATTCTCTCTCTCCTTGTCACATCCTCCATGATCTTGCTCTAATCTGAATTAATTTAATTAATTCATGATTATGATGTGCATCCTCTTAATCAAAGATTAATGTCACATCCTCCTACATTTGCCACTTGCCTCTAGTCTTCCATTAATTATTCTAATCAAATATTTGCACAACCTTAACCAAGGTCATTAGCCATATTTAGCACCACCTTTTTAGTCAACCTTTGCATTTATCTCTTTTTAGCATTGACCCTCTTTCCCATGTGAATTTTTAATTCACATTTATTTATCCTAGATTCTCCTCTTCCCTATGTGAATTTTTAATTCACATTCTATCTTCCAAGGCTTCTAGAACCTTGGACTTGTCACATCATCCACATGTGACCAAGTCCCACCTTTTTGGAGCTCACCTTTTATCCTTTAGACTCTCCTAAGAATGTGAATTTTTAATTCACATTTATTTCTCCAACCACCTCCTTTCCCATGGAATTCAAAAATTCCTCAAATGTCCTTTCACTCACACTTGGGGACAAGAAATTCTTTTTTGAGGAAATCTTCTCACTCCCTAAGGTACTTGGAAGGTACTTGTCCTTCCTCCACCTCATGTACCTTTTGGCCACCTCACTTACACCTCATCTCCTCTTAGCCACTTCACCATCCACATGTCAAGATGTGAGGGCTTGTGGGTTCTCAACCCACTATAGCCATTCATCTTGACCTTGTTGGATGAATCTCAACTATTGAATTCTCTAGAGAATTCAAATTCTTCTATAAATACCCCCCTCCTCGAGGGAATTTTCAACACTTTTTCATTTTGAGCAACCTTATGCTACCAATTTGCATTCTCAAGCATTTACTATCATTTAGCCATCCATTTTGATCATTTTTCATATTCAATCTTGCATCTAGCTACATCAAAAGCCATATAAGGAGCATAAAAATTCATCTAAATCAAGGGCCAACCAAGGAGTCTTCAACAACAAGGAAGGTATAATCAATTTACATTTTATTTCATCTATTTTCCTTGTTTTATCACTCTTTAGGCTAATCATTGAAGTGTTCTTAGTGTTTTATCATTTGCATTTTAAGATATTTTGCACATTAAAATAGGGTAAAATTCCAAGGTACACATTTTTTGCACGCCCGGTGGGACCCACAAATAGGTTCTTACATTTAACCTTCATTTTTGCTAAGTATTTTGCAGAAAAAGGTCACAAAAAGGTAGAAATTCCCTATGTTTTACTACAGAAAGGTGGTAGTGCCCTTTGTTTTACTACAAAAAGGCGGAAGCGCCCCTGATTTTGCCGTAGAAAGGCAGAAGCGCCCCTGATTTTACTGCAAAAAGGCAGCCACACCCTCTTATCTGCTGCAGAAAGGTAGTCATGCCCTATATCTGAAAATTTGATTTTTTCTAACAATTTGCTGCAATTAGGTGTATACGTCATTTTTCTTAGAAGATATTTTCTAACACTTTCTTGCAGTAGGGCATACAACTTTTCTTTTTCAAAAATCTGATAAAGTTTCCTGCAGAGGGGTGGATACACCCTTTCATTTTGAAAGGCTCTTTTCCTCTAACATTTTTCTATAGAAAGGCAGCAGTGCCCTCTGTTTTACTGCAGAAAGGCGGAAGTGCCCCTGATTTTTCCGTAGAAAGGCGGAAATGCCCCTAGTTTTGCTGCAGAAAGGTGGCAGCGCCCTCTGTTTTACTGCATAAAGGAGGAAGC
>VDFB02001039.1:0-28372 GCA_007258455.2 Sequoia sempervirens | reverse complement strand
TTAATTAATTAAATAAATGTTATGATTTATTTATATTAATTATCAATAATCTTGGCAAGAATATTTTATTGAAATAAAGATTAAGTATTCTTTTCTTCTAAATTCCATTCACAATTAAATATTCCAAAATATTTAATTAAAATCTTCTAAAATCCATTTACAATTAAATATTCCAAATATTTAATTAATTCCTTTCTAATGTCACATTACAATTAAATATTCCAAAATATTTAATTAATTCTTCTAAAGTCTATTTGCAAATTAAATATTCTAAATATTTAATTGAGTCTTCTATAGTTCTAAAATTAAATATTTCAAAAATATTTAATTTCTTCAAACTCACATGAAATTAAATAAATTTATTTATTTATTTATTTATTTTGCATTATCTTCAACAACCGTGAAACAAACTGCCAAAACAGAAAAATTAATTTCTCTGTTCCTGTGCAAGCTTGTTCCCGTGGGTTGAAGACAGGCTTCCATTCTTCTCTTCAAACTCCCAACCTCTTCCATTTTCCTCTCAACCTCTCCATCTCTCACCATTCAAACTTACCAGATAACCTCACAGCCGTTGATATTTGCCAGCCAGGATTTTTCCTGCAAAAAGCTATAAAAGGACTGTCGGGTCTTTGAAATTATAGAGAAGCTTTCAATAGAATAACTATAGCCAAATTGCAATAGCATAAGTCTTTTAGCATTCAAGCATCATAGCATAGCATAGTAGTATAGCATATCATGGCCAATCATTATCATTTCATAGCATCTTCAATTTACAGCCCCTGTGCATATCTGCATCAGTATCTCCACTCCACCAGCATATAGGATAGAGAAGCTTCTTCCTTTGCATACTCATTCTACATGTTGTCATTCGGAGAAGCCTTGCTTACACAATATGAGAGCAGCAGCTTCAAACAAATCCCTAGAGATAGAGGAAGATGGAACGGCTCTGAAGAAGCTTCATTTGTTTATTTAAATTCAATTTGCTTGCATTTCTTCAGTTTAAAGTTCCATTATTTGTGTTTTGTTTATTTCATTTTGATAATACATATTTAACATACACATTTTTGGAACCCACCATGGGGCTCTTGCCCCAATTCTCACATCTTTTTACAGGTTTTTCTGATAGGTTACAGCTAAAAATAGCGGATTAGCGCAATAAACATGTTTCAACAAAACTCATACCCAATTCAGCGCCCTTAAGGCATCCTGTAGCGCCCGTAAGGCATCTTACAGCGCCCTTAAAGATTTCTGCAGCGCTCTTAAAGATTCCTGCAGTGCCCTTGAAGATTCCTGCAGCGCTCTTAAAGCATCCTGCAGCGCTCTTAATGATTCTTGCAGCGCCCTTAATGATTCTTGTAGTGCCCATGAGGAGTCCTGCAGCGCCCATAATGTCTGTTGTAGCGCATTTTTGAAAAACTTGCAAACTGTAAATTGTAATTTGAATACAGCTTGACTAAATCCGACGCGACTGCTAATAGTAACAAACTTTAATAAAAATGAAGCAATCCTAGGGTAGTCATATAAATTAAAATCAAGCAATCTTAGGATAGTCACTTCACTTTATTTTGGGGCTAAAAATAATTTCATGTTTTTGTGAAGCAACATCTTCACCTAGCATAGCAAATTTTTATTTTGGGCTTAAAACTGAATCTGTGATTACTTTTCTTAAACGGTGATAGGCCTATGCTCTCCCCTTAACTGGGTGATCAAAATTCCAAACTCATCTATTTCCCTTTATGCAATTTCTAGTTTTATTAAAACCTTTTAGAGAGCCTGCTCTTGTGGGAAAAAGTACTCACCCAAGAGGAACGACTCAAGTGGGTTCAAGCCAAAGCCAGGCTATTCCACCCCACTCTAAAACTTAAAGAAAATTTGGGGAAACCCTCTTTTGATGGTAGTGTGCATTGATAACCATCCCCAAAGCCTTTGTTCTAAAGGTAGGGAGGTCTCTCGAGGGAGTCTATCATTTTCCGCACCGAACGGAAACCCTTACTACGAACTTAGTGTAGTATCTAACAGAAGTCAGTTTCTGAACGTCATAATAATCACAGTGCAGGGGAGGGAAGAATCTACCCCCAAGATACTCACCATATAACTACCAAGGATTGTTTGCTTAGGGGATCTGGTATCCACTTCCGTCACTCTGAGTACGCACCTGGAAAAGACAAAAACACGGGCGCCCTTTCGGGGGTGACATGGTTGTGTGAGTCGACGTAGTTTTAAGATGTGGGTTGTTGATTACTATGATGACCTACTTGAGAACTAAGAGTGAGTCTGTTTGATCTATCCATCATGTGTAAAACCTGTTAAAACAATTTTTGAAAAACATTTTGATCATACACTTGATGTTTAGCATAGTACTTAAAACAACTATTCTATAAATTGTTTGATGTGTTTTCAATACATTAATTCAGTTAAGATCATCCAACACTCATGATCACCTTGATTACTCTCATGTTACGAGATTGGAAATCCACAACTTTTGTTAAGAAGTCCATTCTCAAAAGAATCAAAAAGCCAAAGAAACCCCTTAGTTACAAGAAACTATTGAAGAAAAGACGATTCTTGTATCAAAGCCAAAAACTCTTACTTAAATATAGAACCTTTCTTCATCGATATCATGATTGTGTTAGAGGTTTCACTGATGATTATGCTATAGAACCTTTGTACTCACAAGCTTTCTTTCAAAGAAGAGCCCTTTCTCAAAGGCATAACCATAGTCAACGTATTCATTTCTGTTATATTCCCCAACCTGCAATTGAATATTCTACTCGTCCAAATCAAATTTTGCAATAGAGAACTCAATCACATTAGGCATTTCTCACAAATCCATCCTTTTATGAAACTAGGATCAAACTTTATAAAGTGCAAAATCATCTTTTTTTTCATGATCTTTTGCTTAAATTCCCACCAACAGGATTTTCATCCTTTCAATTAGGGAACAACACAAGCTAAAGGTTAGAAATCTTTCAAGTCATAGAATTTTCATTCTATCCTAACTTTCATATCTATCACAAAATTGCACTATTTCATTCTTTTGATCAAAAGTGAGTAGAATTTGGAACAAAACCTATGCCTGTCTTCATGAGATCTCAAAAACACATGGAAAAAGACAAAGGAGAAACCACTACAAGCAAAATGGGTGACCATACTGAGAAAGAAGAGGATACATTTAATGTTGACGAATTAACAGAAGAAAAGCTTCAAGAAGCAGAGCAAGATCCCCAATTCCATACTCTTATGGAAAGGATTTTAGAATGAAACAAAGAAAGATATTTTCTTTCATTAGCTAATCAAGGAGCTAAGTTACCTTACAATTTCGACATAGAAGGGATTAAATAGAATCCTGAAACTCCTCCTAATGACTTTAGTGCCCTTACTCAACAGATGAAAGAATTACAAGGGAAAATAAAGGAGATGCAAGGGGGTACAACAAAGAAGTATGTTTTGGAAGACATATCTCCTGATCCATTTTATAGGAGTCTTCAAATGATCCCTTTTCCAAAACATTGTGAAATCCCTAAATTTGATAGGTACAATGGAAAAACTGATCCCATTAAACATGTGAGGGATTTCCGAAATATGAGTCTAGAATTCGCCTATGATGATACTTACTTAATGTGATTATTTCCATGAAGTCTAGGTGCACAATCCATGGAGTGGCTTTCTAAGATCACTCCCCTCATTAAAACCTTTGAGGAGTTAATAAATTAGTTTATATCACAATACTCTTATAACATTCAACACCAGATAACAATGCTTGATCTTTGTAAAGTGAAACAAAAAGTAGGAGAATCCTTCACTACATTTTTGCAAAGGTTGAGAAGGTTGTTTGCATGATATTCCCATCCTATTCCTGAAAAGGAAAAGATGGATATCTTCATCAATAGCCTAGATCAAGAATTAAGCTATAGGCTTAACCTTCAATGTCCTCATAACTTTGAAAAATTGATTGAAAACGCAATCACCATTGAAGGGGCCTTGGTTAAACGAGGAGTGATAAAACTTGATAATCCAAGTACATCCAACCAAAACAACAATGATAAAACAAGGTTTTGGAACAAAAATAAAAATGTTGTCAATGATGGTATAGTAGATGCAAATAACCTATGAACAAGACCATCTATCTTTAATCTATCAAGCGCTCCACGAAACAATCAACAAGGAAATATCAACCAACAAGGAAATAACAATCAACAAGGACAAAATTCCAAGCAAGAAAGCATGACCAATCAAAATACCAATCAAAATCCTAGTAATTTCAATAAAAATCTTGGCAATACCCAAACATCAAATCTGTCCAGACCTCCATTCTTTTCAAATAGACAGAATTTTACCACTTTGGGTCAATCTCTTGAGTCTGCTCTCAAGGAGCTTCTTGATAATAAGGTTATCACCTTACCACCACAAAGAGATTATGAGCCATGAGTCAAACCACCATCATGGAATGACTCGCATTATTGCAATTATCATCAATGTAAAGGTCATAGAACGAATAATTGTCAAGCTTTGTGAAATCTAGTACAAGATTTAATTGACAATGGCACAATTACAATTGAAGGACATCATACCAATGACGATCATCAAGCATTTAAAGATCCTTTACCGAACTATCAAAAGGGGGAAACATCAGATGCAAAATCCAAATGCATAAATAATGTTGAAGACAATATAATCCGTCACATCTATGTTGATGATCAACGGGTTAATGTTATCAAAATCAAGGGAAAACAAGAATATCAACAAGTTAATGTGACCATGAGAGGAAAAGCAAAAGTTGTCCTAAAAGGAAGTTCATCTAAGACAACTATTTCTCCTCCAAGTCATTATAATCTAGTTGATCAATTGAGAAAAACATCAGCTCAAATCTCCATTCTTGAACTTCTCAAAATATCCCCCATACACAAGAATATTTTAGAAGAAGCTCTTGTAAACACAACTGTCGACACTGATCTAGATGTAAACATATTTCAAGCTATGGTGGGACATTTGTCTTCCCCCACTTGTCTTTCATTTTCTGAAAAAAATGATGCCTCCATGACACATCCACATAATTCATCGCTCTATCTTAAAGTCATGATCCATAAACATTGAATCAGATGTGTCTTAATAGATGGAGGAGCTGGTTTAAACATTTGTACCTTAAAGCTAATACATTCCTTAGGAATATCAGAAAATGAAATTGATCCACGAAGGAAAATAACTATCAAGGCATATGATGATGAAGAAAGAGCTTCTAAAGGACTAATAATGCTACCTATTAGAGTGGGACCTATTGTGAAAAACACATTTTGTCAGGTTCTAGATCAGGATCTTTCCTATAATATACTTTTGGGTCGTCCATGGATTCATGATATGCAAGTTGTACCATCAACGTATCATCAATGCCTCAAGTTTCCATACGATGGATAGGAAATAACCATACAAGCTGATTACAATAGCACACAAACTTGTTCAAATCTCCGAGCAACTCAAGATGCCTTTGTGCCACATAATAGGGAGGCTCTTGTTGTTTCTTCTTCTAATCTACAAGTCCAATTGCAAGAATTGACAAAGAATCTTGACACTAAGCTAAATTTTAAAGACAAAGGGGTAGTTGAATATTCACTATCTCTTTCTACCTTACCTCCTTCTCTGAGGCCGCATGGTCAGCCAACCTTATCAAATCAAAAGATTGCAACAGCCTCTACATCCCAAGTTTCTGTGCCAATCACAAAGTTTGACAGAAAATTCATTAAAGCCAACACCACTAAAGAAGAAGTTGAAGATAGGGACATCCTAAGTTGGCTATACAAAGATGAAGATGAATCTCTCTTGCACATTAAGTTACCTACAGAACAATATGGTAAGGGGTACGCTATCATGCAGAAAATGGGCTATGAAGGAAATGGTCCTATAGGAAAAAGAAGAGAAGGAATCGTGGAACCAATTCAACCTATTTTAATACATCCAAATGATAAAACAGGACTTGGATATGGCAAAGATACAGAAGACTCTACTTCACAGCAAGCACAACCAACTCATGAAGGAGGATCAATGTCAGATAAACCTCATGAATCAGTTTTCCAATTGCAGAATAGTTCAGATACTGATTCTAATGAATATGAATGGGACACCATTTATAATGATGAATTTTGGAGAGACAAACAAGTTGATACCATACACAAATATGCACCCATTCTCATACAAGGAGAAAGTTCAAGGCCTCCACTTGATTATGTTTTACAAAGCGATCATGACTCAAGTGAGGATGAATCAGATTTTAACGAGATTGACGATCAACAGGAGAATACCATCATAGACCTTGTCTACCATGAAGATGACAACCACATCATGACTCTGATAGCTCAAGACCTTAACCAACGTAATGATCCCATGCCTTTAGTTTATCCAGAACTTATTGATTGGGACAATGATGCACCTATCCATATCCCTACATTTCATGATGATGAGGACATTATAAATTTCCTTTGTTCCGCTAAAGAGGAAAACAATTATTTCATCCAAGAATTTCATACTCACGATTTTGATAAGGAGGGTGTCACGTCTCTTAGCTGCAAAATAAATGAAATAAAAGATGGATCTATTGGTGAAAACCAAAAAATGGCAGTGATAGATCACAACAAGAGAAAAATAAAGAGCGAATCCGACAGTGAAAACCTTTATGAGGCATTGAAGGATGAGAAACTTGACACTCTTCCCAAGCATTATCACGAAAGATCTATTTTGATCGAACCGAAAGAATCAATTAACATAAGTACAGCAGAGCAGCCAAAAATCTTGCAACTTGCAGCGTCATTAACAGTTGAAGAAGTCCTGAAATTCATGGAATTCTTGAAGGAGAATCAAATCAATTTTGCTTGGTCGTATGCTGATATGCTAGGGTTAGATCCTAATCTGATAATGCATCATTTATCTATAAACGCGGGGGAAAAACCTGTGAAGCAAAAACTCAGAAAAATGCATCCACATGTTGCATTATTGGTCAAAGAGGAATTAAAGAAGCTTTTAGATGTTGGATTCATTCGGACTATTGACTATGCCGAATGGATTTCCAATATAGTACCTATTTCAAAGCCAGATGGAAGGATTAGAGTTTGCACAAATTTCAGAGATTTAAACAAAGCTTGTCCCAAAGATGACTTTCCTTTGCCCAACATAGATATGATTGTTGATTTAACTGCTAGCCATGCAATGTATTCATTAATGGATGGATTTTTAGGATACAACCAGATAAAAATTGCACCAGAGGATCAAGATAAAATAGCATTCACATGCCCTTGGGGTACATATTGCTGGAACGTAATGCCATTTGGTTTAAAGAATGCCGAAGCTACTTAACAAAGAGCAATGACAACCATTTTTCATGACATGATGCATACATTCATGGAAGATTACGTTGATGATTTACTTGCCAAATCTCACACACGAGAAAGACACCTAGAAATCTTGTCAAAAATCTTTATCAAAATGAAGAAGTTCAATTTTCGACTCAATCCAAAGAAATGTGGCTTCGGCATTACATCTGGTAAACTCCTAGGATACATTGTTTCAGAAAAGGGTATAGAGGTTGATCTAGAAAAAGTACAAGCTATAATGGACATGCCGCCACCATGAAATATCAATCAGCTTTGATCATTGCAAGGACGACTACAGTCCATCAGAAGGTTTATAGCTCAATTGGCAGACAAAAGCTTACCATTTACACATTTATTGCATAAAAATGTCCCATTCAAATGGGAAGAAAAATGTGAAGCAGCATTCAATCAGATCAAGCAATATCTTATGAATCCACCAGTTTTAATTCCACCCATTCCAGGAAAGCCACTCATACTCTATATTTTAGCAATAGAAGTATCCTTGGGAGCATTACTAGCACAAGAGGATTCTACAGGTAAAGAAAGGGCCATATACTATATCAGCAGAACTTTAACAAGTCATGAATTAAACTACATTTTCATAGAAAAAGCTTGCCTCGCAGTGGTGTTTGCTTCTCAAAAGTTGTGACACTATATGTTGGCTCATACAATTAAGCTGATAACCAAGATTGATCCACTAAAATACCTATTAAGCAGAGCTACTTTAACAGGGAGACTTGCAAAATGGGTAATGATCTTAAGTGAGTTTGACATTCACTATGTAGATCAAAAAGTTATTAAAGGACAGGTCATTGCAGGTCAGTTGGTTGAAGCACCTTTACAAGAAGAAAATCCAATGCACATTGAGTTTCCTGATGCAGATGTCTTCATAGCAATAATTCAGAAATCATGGACATTGTACTTTGATGGATCCTACATGCAACAAGGCTCGGGGATAGGAATTCTTTTTGTCACACCTGAAGGAGATAACATACCAAAATCATATCGATTGGTGTTTCCTTGTATAACTAATATAGCTGAATATGAGGCATTTCTTATAGGGATAAAAATAGCCTTGGAATGGCGGATTACAGAGCTCCAGGTCTATGGTGATTCACAACTTATCATTAATCAAATCAATGATGATTATCAGACTAAAGATGATAAGTTGCTACCTTACAAGAACATGGTGGACCATTTTAAAAACTATTTTGTGTTAATCAAGTTTTCACAAATCTCAAGGCTTGATAATAAAGCTGCAGATGCAATGGCTACAATTTATTCCTTGTTACAATTGTCAGAAGATCAAAAACGGTACGAATTCTTGGTGGAACAATTGTTTTCTCCCGCCTATGATAATCCTGAGACCCAAGTCATATATCATTTAACCAGTTCTGACTCACCTTTATATGGCAAGACTTATACCTACCTGAAAGACAACATTTTACCTCCGAATTTATCCTAAAATCAGAAAAGGAATTTTATACGCCAATCATCCCGTTATACCTTGATTGTCGACATCCTTTACCGACGTGGTCTTGATGGTACACTCCTTCGATGTCTTGAACATGACGAATCTAAAAAATCATTACAAGAGGTTCATGGTGGTATTTGTGGAACTCATTCAAGTGGTTTAACCTTAGCCAAGAAACTTGTCAGAATGGGATATTACTGGGCTACCATGGAGAAAGATTCTTTTACTTTTGTCAAAAAGTGTTCTAAATGCCAAATCCATGGGAATCTTATTCATGCACCTGCACAGGAGCTGCAACCTTTCACTCCAACATGGCCTTTTTCTCAGTGGGGACTAGATCTTGTTGGAAAAATTCATCCTTCATCATCAAATGGGCATAAATTCATTATCACAGCTACAGAGTATTTTACAAAATGGATTGAAGTTGTGCCTTTGATGACCGTGACCGGTAAACAAATCTCTTCATTCATTCTAAATTACATCATTTGTAGATATGGAATTCCTAATTCTATCATTACTAATAATGGGAGGCCTTTCAAGAATCAGGATGTTGATGAACTTTGTGAAAGATTTCACATCCAACACAGGTTCTCTACACCTTACTATCCACAAGGTAATGGTCAAGCAAAAGCTTCCAACAAAATAATCTTGAAGATCTTGAAGAGGACAGTAAATGATGTCGGTCGTGATTGGCATGTCCAATAAAATCCAGCTTTGTGGGAATACAGAACCAACATTCGCACACCAATAGGAGCTACACCATATGCCTTGGTCTATGGAGCAGAAGCAATCTTACCACTAGAGGTTGAAATACCTTCGCTTAGGGTCTCACTCAAGGGACTGATAAATGATGAAGACTACAGAGTATCTTGCCTACAAGAGTTAGAACTGTTAGCTGAAAGACGTCAACATGTAGCTAACCATTTGAAGGGTTATCAACAAGTTATGTCTCATAGCTATAATCACAGAGTTAAACCATGGACATTTCAAGTAGGTGACTTAGTCTTAAGATAAAATCCAAGTAATCAGCAAGACAGAGAAAAGAAAGGAAAATTTGAACCAAACTGGCTTGGTCCATTTGTCATCATTGCAATGCGGTTCTGGTGCATATATCAGTTATCTACGTCAGAGAAGGGATGTTTGAAGAGACAATCAACATTTCATTTGAAAAAGTTGTAATCTGAAAAAAATCATAAAAAGTCCTAAAAAATCATTAAAAATTAGAAAATGTCCGAAAAAATATAAAAATCAAAAAATTCAAAAAAATATAAAAAAATCAGAAAAAGTCCTAAAAAAATCAAAACATCAGAAAAATCCTGAAAAAGTGCAATAAAAACAAGTGGTGAAAACCTGGCAAACAGGCACTACTTGTAATCAAAATGGGCTCCTCCATTTATTAGCTTATGTCTTGCATTCACTTTTGCCATCATCTGTTCATATTTATCATCTATACATATCCACATCATATGGCAAGAATCTTTATGTTTCATCATGGCTTGATGAAATTTGTACATATCCTTAATCTTTAGGTTGTGTTTACACTGGGGGCAACAATATAGACTGAACAAGCAAGAGGGGCAACGAGCTTTTCAAACATCACAAATAGACACAAGACGGTTTGTCGAAATGCAACAAACATTGCCGTATCAAATCAATCACAACATGCTTATTCAATGCCAATTGAAATCAAAACAACATGGTCCAAACAAACATCAAAACAAAAACATCAATGTTCATAACCAAGTTGGATGATCTTAATCTGAATAACGTTTGAAATATTTTTGGCAAGATTTGAATGGTTGTTTGATTTTTCTATCATATCTCTGGAGCAATTCAATGATGTACTGAACTAGAAAAGCAAGGAAAGAGTGTGATTTTTCTTTGTCTATTGTTTCCGAGGAAATCATTAGTACAATGCAAATTGGTCATGAGACATGCTCTACTAAGTATCATTGATGACATTTCAGAATTTGCCTGGGAAACGGGTTAACTCTTGTCTGTTTATGCAAGCAATACTCAGGTCATCTCGGTTCAATTATACATAGATGCTTATATTATCTTGCTATATCAAAAATCATGAAAGCAATACTCAGGTCATCACTGGTGCTAACATACCCTTTGATGCTTGTATTAACTTTCAACATTTCAATGCTCTATGATGATACAAAAAGCACAAATAAGCTCTCCAAATGGCAATATTGTATGAATATCCTGCATGGTTAGTATAGATTGCATTCACGTTAGGATCTGCATTTTGCATTTATAGATTTCCCAAAAAGCTGGCAAAGTATCAAAGTGTTTCATATCTTTTTGAATACATGACTAAGTATATTTTGACATTCACAAAAACATCATTTCATACATTTTTCATACATATTTGCATCAGAAAAATCATAAAAAATAAAGTGTACATCATAATCAAAACATTTATAAGCATTCATAGATTATATCATCCATCATATTCATATATTCATTCATCAATAGATTTTACTCATGCATATATATACATCACAAGCATAAAAATTTGAGAAACTATCATATCATAACACATCATGCATATATAGAAAATCCATCCATTCATCATAAATCATCGCTGCATTTCATATATCTCGAAAATGAATGTCAAAAAGTACAAAAATGTCAATCATACATGATATAACATCATCAAAAATGAGATCATCTCAGGGTGTATAATGCACTAGGCAGTGCTATCCTCTGATGGTGCTAGTCTGGGACCTGTACCACCTGCACTTGATGGACCTGCTCCACCTGTCCCTGATGGCCCTCCTGGAGGTAATGGCTGTGTCACACCCCTGCTGGTAGTTTGAGAACAACTATGAGTAGAACGTGACTGTGTATAACTCTCTCTCCGCTCAGATGGCACAGCATCATGATATCTGGTCCTATAAAACTCAGCCTCTCGGGTGGCTCTGGTCACCTCTCTCATCATATCACCAAGCAAGGTACTCGCTACTACTCTCTGTAGACTATCTGCCAAAGCAATGGCCTGCTCACCCCGCTGTCTAGCTGTATCCCTCTCAACAGTAACTGAGGTCAACTATCCCTAAAGTTGTGTAATCAAGGTCTGTGCCTATGCTAGCTGACTCTGTAAGCTTTGCACTGTACTCTATAAAGAGGATATCTGACCTGACACCATTGGATCTACTAAAGGTGATGGATCTGTATGTCTCATCCATGGTCCACCTCTACCACCTCTCCTACCACCTCTATCACCTCTCCCATCATCATCATCTCCTCCACTCTCCTCATCATCACTACCTCCCTCTGACCCATCATCATCTCCTCCACTCTCATCATCATCACCTCCCTCTGAATCATCACCCTCTAAAGCTTAATCTTTTTGTCATCTTTGACCGCCTCTCTGTGGTCTCTGTACAGTAACTGGTGCGATAGGCTCATCAAGATCAAACATACGTGGTGCAGGATGCTCCAACACATACTGACTATACTCTGGTGTCGTCCCTGCATCAAGGACATCAACTCGGTAATCCCACATCACAACTCCTAAACTGGTGAACTTTTCCACTGCTGCCTCATGCAAAATCTATGGACCCCATACTGCAAGCTCTGGCTGTCGTTGTGCATAAATGGCAGAACCCATAGGCATACCCTGAATCCGACCAAACTGGCGACATACTCGTCCAGCAAGAAATCTCTCAATAATCCACAAAGTACGGCCAATAAGATATCTGGATGTATAGACATAGGGCATATCCCTCGCATCCTCTGGCCATGCCTCACAATCTACATATGGCCGCCAGCATATTGTATCAAGACCATCTAAGAGATGCTGCCAATGATCTAGTTTGCCCAATCTTGGCTGAGCAATAATATCGGCATATCCCCATCTGTATGATCGACCGACAGGTCGTCGTCCATGAGTCAATGGTCACAAAATGGAAAAGTGCTCCCATGCCCATATCTGTAGTAACGAACAACCAACAGCAAAACTCCAGCCTCTACCATATACAATATGATGTAACTCATCATACAGGTGAGCAAGCATGCATGTCCCCCACGCATACCGTGTACCCTGCATCACCATACTCTCCAGAACCCAACCCCACCCGACTGCGAACCCCTTCAACCTATGGTCGGGGCACAAAACACCTCTAATGAAACCTACAAGTATAGACGGTAAAGGTGGATATGAATCTGTCATCTCGCCCCATGGGATGAAATATCCAGCAATCTGATCATCTCTAAAAATTCATCTCAAAGCATCAGTGCCTCCAGCCTCTCGGCTATCAAAAACCACTATCTCTCCCATCACTGGGATCCTCAAGATGTGATATACGTCCTTAGGGGTCACCGTAATCTCTCAAGTCGGTAAATGAAATGTGTTGGTATCACTATGCCACCGCTCTACAAGTGATGTCAATAAAGCTCTGTTGAGGCACACCTCAGGCATGTCAAGCAACAAAGTCAATCCACATGCCTCGATCACATCCCGATCTGACTGTAACAGATGTGGAATCAATGTCCATGTACTCAGGAATGTCTCCCGTAACTACAAAATGCCCAATCTCTCCCGTTGCAACATCATCATGACAAAGCAAAATCAATATCAAATCATCATGACTCATCAATCAAAATCTAAATATCAGTCACACAATTTTTTTTTCATCATGAAAGCAAATTAATCATAATCATGTTTGTTTTTAACAACTTTAGAAGCAAACATATCAATATCAAACAATTTGTTTTTCATCATGGAAAGCAAATTAATCAAAATCATGTTTTTCTTTTAACAACCTTAAAAGCACACAAATCAATCAAACTATTTTTTTTTCATTTTCATGAAAGCAGATAATCAAAATCACGTTTGTTTTTAACAACTTTAGAAGCAAACTTATCGGTCCTATTTGTTTTTAACAACTTTAAAAGAAAATTTATCAGCTATTATTTATTTTCCAACAACTTTGGGAACAAATTTATTTATCACAACAACATCCAATCATGGGTGCTAAGAAAATTTTCATGGGCGCTACAAGATCAAGGGCGCTACAAAACTAATCAAGGGCGCTATAGAATTCATTAAGGGCGCTACAATATCAAATGCGCTATGAAAAGGATTAAGGGCGCTACAAAAAGCCTCATATGCGCTATGGAAAAAAATGCGCAATAGAAAATATCAAGGGCGCTATGAAAATTATTAAGGGCGCTAAAACACACTATTTCACAATCAAAACATCAATGAACGTGCAACGAACAGAAAATTTTCAAAAAGTAGGAGTTTCACGGGGTACATACTGGGGGTCCATAGTGCGCTAGCTGCTGATGTCATCGGATGCGCTCGAAACGGTGCTGGTGAATTGGAAGTGCCATAATTATCTCTCCAGAGCTCAAAATTTACAAATTTTACTAGGTTAAAATGGAAAATGACATGGAAAATGGCATTTTTTACCTATTTAATGGCAAAATTGGGGCATTTTATCACATTTTAACATAGCAGGGGCAATTTTGATCATCAATTTTTCATTTCACATCTCTCTGGGTCAATTTCTTCACATCATTATTTTTGAATGATGAATTGACATCTTAAAAATCATAAAAATCAAAAATTTCACAAAAAATTTCAAAAAAATCTAAAAAATTCAAAAAAATTCACAAAAATCAAAATCTTATTGATTCATCGTTCGAGGGGGCATATACCTATCAACATTTGACAATCAACATCTAGGGAAATTTTCAAAATTCTTTGAAGCAATGCGTAAAACACATCACTTCAAAGAGGGGCAAAATGTATACACCTAAAAATGGTCACATCACATAGTCTGGTAATTAATTAAATATTTTTTATATTTAATTAAATCTCTGAATTCCATCTGCGTATAAATAAATTTAAATAATTTATTTATATTATTCATTATTTCATTTCGATTAAATAAATAAGTTTATTTAATCATCTTTTCGTATTCATTTCTTAATTAATTAAATAAACATTACGATTATTTATATTAATTATCAATAATCTTGGCAAGAATATTTTATTCAAATAAAGATTAAGTATTATTTTCTTCTAAATTCCATTCACAATTAAATATTCCAAAATATTTAATTAAAATCTTCTAAAATCCATTTACAATTAAATATTCCAAATATTTAATTAATTCCTTTCTAAAGTCACATTACAATTAAATATTCCAAAATATTTAATTAATTCTTCTAAAGTCTATTTGCAAATTAAATATTCTAAATATTTAATTGAGTCTTCTATAGTTCTAAAATTAAATATTTCAAAAATATTTAATTTCTTCAAACTCACATGAAATTAAATAAATTTATTTATTTATTTATTTAATTTGCATTATCTTCAACAACCATGAAACAAACTGCCAAAACAGAAAAATTAATTTCTCTGTTCCTGTGCAAGCTTGTTCCCGTGGGTTGAAGACAGGTTTCCATTCTTCTCTCCAAACTCCCAACCTCTTCCATTTTCCTCTCAACCTCTCCATCTCTCACCATTCAAACTTACCAGATAACCTCACAGCCGTTGATCTTTGCCAGCCAAGATTTTGCCTGCAAAAAGCTATAAAAGGACTGCTGGGTCTTTGAAATTATAGAGAAGCTTTCAATAGAATAACTATAGCCAAATTGCAATAGCATAAGTCTTTTAGCATTCAAGCATCATAGCATAGCATAGTAGTATAGCATATCATGGCCAATAATTCTCAATTCATAGCATCCTCAATTTACAGCCCCTGTGCATATCCGCATCAGTATCTCCACTCCACCAGCATACAGGATAGAGAAGCTCCTTCCTTTGCATACTCATTCTATAGGTTGTCATTCGAAGAAGCCTTGCTTACACAATCTAAGAGTAGCAGCTTCAAACAAATCCCTGGAGATAGAGGAAGATGGAACGGCTCTGAAGAAGCTTCATTTGTTTATTTAAATTCAATTTACTTGCATTTCTTCAGTTTAAAGTTCCATTATTAGTGTTTCATTGATTTAATTTTGATAATACATATTTAACATACACATCTAGAACCAAAAAATCAAAAGACCGTGATCAAAGAAAAGTCTAGACCAACAAATTTTCTCCCAGACATCAGCCAAAACATAGAAAAACATAGTTCACAACTAGTGAACACAACTAAAACTTCACAATGAACCAATAGCCAAAAATATGGATATAGCAACCTTCAACAACCATGACCAACATATCTAAACTGCACAAACATAGGTACAAGTACCGGATCATCCTGAGCAACAACTGAATACCTGTAATATTTATTTTATACAATTTTCTCAATATCCTCCACAGGTACAACCAACAACAACTAGTAGATAACCAATTGACCAATTGAGATCAATGACAACACTTTCTTTCCTTTTTCCATTCTTGCAACAATTCATCACATGATTCTTTTTATCACTAGCTTTTATAAATGAGATACTATGGTTTGGCATGGAATTGGTAAAGATTTTTGTTTTTATTAGGAGGTGTGACAAATTTATTTCCTTTATCATTAACACTGCCCAACTGAATATGATTAGAACCAAAGAGGTCTTGCACTATATGTTTAAGATGTCTACATCATTCTATATCATTTCCAACTTGTTGATGATATTGACAAAAGGAATTGGGATTATGGTTCAGAGGTAAAGGCTTAGTGGTATCAAGGGCTCTTATGGTAGGCAGGGTGATTAGGTTCTTACCCAAGAGTTGCAACATGATTGAATGGAGGGTATCGGGTAATGGGGTAAATTTCCTATTCTTTTCCTGATATTGATATGGATTTTTTGTTTTTATAGCAGCCACTAGAGACTCAACATGTTGAGTTGTTTGAGGTGGATCGATTTATATAAATCCCTTAATTTATTTCTTGAATGGTTGGAAATTTTTATAAGGCATGGATTTGGATTTTTCAAGACATATGGAAGAAGTTTTCGATTCACGATGACTAACTAAATTCTAATAGTCATGGGCAGCCATGCACAAGTGGGTGAAGCAAGGGAATTTCATCATCCCAAGCTTATCTTGAATCTTTATTTGTAAATTCTCAATGAACATTATTTGAAGATCGACATCGGGAATCTTAATGTTGATTTATGAGTAAAGCAATTGATAACGTGCTATGAAATAAATGACCTTTTCATCATCCTTTTGTTTATATTGCATTAAATTAGATAAAGCCATCTTGGGGCCAATGTGAACTTAGAAATGATTAAGAAAGGCATCAACAAGCTCATTCAATGAGCGAATTGAGTTATTCGGTAAAGATAAAAACCATTCCAATTTTGTATCTTTCAAGGATCAGGGAAAAAGCTTAGCCAAGAGCTTATCTTCAAAAATTAAATACTACATAAGATTGTGTATGTTGAAACATGGTTGCTAGGATCTCCTTTACCATCATATTTCTCAAATCTAGGAATCTTTATGCCTTTTGGAATTTTTTCTCTCAATATCTCCAAAATAATGGGTTTTGTTTGACATATTGTGAAGGTTGGCCATGTTGATTTTGGTTTAATGTGAAATTTTTTTTTTGGAGGGATGAAACATTTTTTAAAATTTGGTTGAGGACGACATCATTGGTTGTGTTCTGAGATGGAGGGGAATATGGTGGAGGTGTATATGTGTTGGGAGGACAAGTGAATTGTAATTTTGTGAGAGGTGATAGGTTAGGAGATATGATGTTTTAATTCACAAAGCTATAAGGATTCTCAGTGGAAAGACCTAAAGTTGAATTGATGTTACTATTTGGTTGCCTTGTTGTAGTAGCAATTGAATTAGTGTATGTAGGAATAGAGATTGTGGTTGTAGGGGTGGAATTTTATTTCCACCTTGACCTTTAGTGTATCCCAAATTTTTAGCACAAATGTTCAATGTAGGAACATGAATATCAATAATGTGGGCTAGGCTACACACAATCTCTAATCCTTGTTCATTATCAAGCATTTTCCTCATATTATCTATGATAGGAACTACAGTACCAACAATATATTCAGCACTCACAAATTCTCATAACCTTTCTAAGGCTTCATCCATTTTTTTTAGCTTCTCTTGAGGGGCATCAGTGACAATGGTTTCAACATTAGTAGTATTAGAAGTCATAGGATATGTCATTTTAGGGATGGATTCCAACATGGGTTGACTAGTGTAAACACTATAAGTGAAAGATTTGGAAAAACCAAGATCCACAATGGATTTACAAACATGGGATGCCATGATTCTAGAGCTACATCTCATTGAAGTATTAACAATAGGACACTAGTTTGTAATACTGATACAAGTTTCACCAAACCAAATTGTACCCAGAAAGAGAAAACACAAGAAAATATATTGCAATTTTTAGATCAAGCATATGAGATTTACTAATTTTAGAATGTAAAAACTTGAAAATGATGTCTTTTGAATGAAAATTTTACTATTGAATAATGCACTTGTTTTGATCAATTGACTTGAATTCAAACAACTATAGAAAACAACAAGTTTTAAAACTAAAACTGAGACAAATAAAGCAAGATAGAGACAAATTTATGCTCATAAATTTTGAAAATGACCTGTACAAGGAAAAGTTTGCCCAAGGGTGAATGGGTCTTTGTATAGGGATTTGAAAAATTAAATTTTGAGTTTCTAAGTTAATGTTTAAATTTTGTGTTTTCGATTGCAAACAAATTCGTCTGTTACAAATTTCCAAAATTTGATGATTAAACTCAAATACAATTTGATGGAAACAATGTTTGACAAACTTACTTTTGTTGGCAAAAAAAGGATAGATAACCGAGAGGGGTGAACAATTGTCACAGACATTTAAACCTTTTGAAACTATACTTTAACTTAATCCTTACATTTCATGAATGAAAATAAACCATGTAATTAACACATCAAAACACAGAATACTCACATTTTGTGTCCATTAGGGGAAAACCATGGTGATGTTAGTCCCAATAAATATTATAATTCTATTAAAAATTACAATGAAAATAATGAAATTCACATGCATTCAAGACATTTCCTAGAGCTCATTGCTCAAATACAAGAGGGCCTTACTACCCAAGAACTATTCAGATTAAAACCATCTAAATTGTGAACCTAAAAATAGCTTCTTTCCAAAAGCCTAATTATAGTTCCAATTAAGCATGGTCACCCCCACAAAAAGGATATGAAAATCATAAAACCTATCCTCTGAATTGTACATTCCAAAGAAGTGACTAATACCTCTTCATGGACGCGTGTTCATTTACTGAAACACTTGAAATTTCTATCTATGCAATAATGTAAAGTTCTCTTAACTCAATCATAGACTAACCAAAGTGGAAATCATAATAGCTACAGTTGAGGGACAAACTATAAACTGGCCTTATGTTGTAGGAACAAACACAGGGATGGATTCCCGATGCTGCAGGAACAGTATAAGACTGAGCTTGTGCAGAAACTTCTAAAATGAAATCTAATTTGAATTAACAAAAGATAAACAACTACGCTCCTACAGATACTTACTAAGTGGGCCCCCTTAGCAAGCATCAACTAATTGACACAGAAGATTGTGCTCAGAACTCCATCAACTTTTATTCATAATGTGAAATCATTTACATTGACTGTTCTGCTTCTGAAAACTAACAAAAACTATGATTCATATTATATCTCTAACTCTTACATAATCTGCTTCTCTATCTATCTATCTCCTTCTCTCCTCTTGTTCACTTGCGCAGGAGGAACACTTATTTTTAAAACAGGAGAACAACTAACTAACTAACTAACAGAGAAAGACATGGATATGAAATGTATCCCGAAATTGAGGAACATACTTCATAAATGAGTTATCCGTTCAACCCGATCCAGAGAGAATCTAGCACTCCACTCTTTCCGCATTAAATGTCATTTAAAATCCTTCCTAATGGTTTCGGTCAAAGAGTCTTCACCAGAGCTTCCTCGACGTCGTGCAGGAAATGGACTTTACTGCAAGGCCGAGATTGGCTGCGCTTGACTCGATCATACTTTCTTCAACAACCTGTGAAACACAAGGTAACAAATACAAAAGAAAAGGAACATGGCACATACACAATATCCATTCATTAATCATATATTTAAATCTATTTCATCATTCAAACTATACACTATACTCATTTGGAATAACAAGGTAATAAATACGTAGACATGTCAACATGATCGCTATGTGAACATGAAAGTGTATTGCTACAGGATATCCCCCAACAAAAAGGTTTTAAGAGAGTTAAACAACCATAATCAACAGAAGTAAAGGCATTAAAAGTACACCATGATATCCAGATGATGATATTTTGGGCTCATCATTTTGCCCCCTACTTAACCCAATGCTGGTCCTCCAGCATTAAACTTCCTGGTGGTCTCTTTGAAATCAGTGGCTGAGGAATGACCCTGAAATGGAACTCCAAATTTGTAACAAAAACCTCTGTAACTCTACCATCCTTCATACCTACGGGCTTCTATGTCTTTATTAAGTTTTGTAGCCTAATAGGAATAAAGGGGCCACATTAGCACAGGAGGCCTAAATATTAATGGAAACCATAATTCAAACCTCTTTTGGAGTCCTAGCTGTATGTATTTTCTTGACCGTTTAAGAGCTGCTATAAAATTTAGTGGACTGTGAGGTTCAGACTTTCTTAACCCAACAGTTAATATTTCCCACCTCTTTTCAACTCTGGAGTATGACAGTCTCCAAAACAAGTATGATTGTTCCTAAAATTCATCATATACCTGTTTCCTGAGATCAAATATTTTCACTCTGGTTGTATCATTATTAAAACCATATGCCAAAGTAAGCCAGGTTTTCAGCATTGTGCGGGGGTCTGAACTCTCAGAACGTAAATGAACAGGCTCATTCCTTTCGGCTTCTCCATAAGTTTCCCATTGCCTGTCATAATTTGCTTCATTTGTTGCCCAAGACATAAGTGATTTCAAATGGATATCGCCAATATATAGAAGAGGATTCCACTCTATTTCAAATGGAATTTAGAAGCCATGAAGGTAAAATTCACACAAAGAATTTATGAGCCAATTAGGGGCTGCCTGATATGCATCATAAAACTCTTTAGCATTGTGAAGAATAGGATCCTGATTTCTAGAAATTCTCATCAGTTGAAACCACAAAAACTATTCTTTGAGGCACAGAGCATAAACTCTGGGTGGTGGTCTACATTCCATAATCTGACCAGTTACCTTCAGCATTTCATCCATCTTTTCTTTTAACTCATGAATTTCCAGTTTCTGCTCTTTAATTTTCTTTTTCAATTTCTTCTTTTCCTCCTCTCAAAGACTCTGTTGCATTTCAGTCTTGGCCAGGTGGCGGAAAGTTAGGGTTTGCAATGTAACCGGTTTCCATGTAGCTTTGACATATTCCAAAAATTAAATTAAAAATGTTTTCTTATAAACAACAATGGCTTGACAAGTTGCAGGGGGAATTGAGGCTTCATTGACCACTTCCAATGATTTAGTCTGTTCTTCCTCTTGCTGCAAAAAAAATTCTTGTTGCTGCAGTGGAGAAGACTGTGCTTCCTCCGAAATCTACATAGCCACAGTAGCCAAGTCATCAAGGCTTGGTACTCCCCTTTCATTATGCTCAACTTCCCTTGTCTCAACTTGTTCTTCTTTAAGAATAACAAATGAACTCTGTGAAGCACTTTCAAACATATTCTAAGAAACATCAGGTTCAGACTCAATAGATTCTTCTGATATTATAATAACCTCAGGTTGAGGTAAAACAGGGGATACTTTACATTGTGTTCTTGTAGAAACCCTTCTTGGCAGTGTTGTGGCTGCAGGAGGTGTTCTCGTAGCCTTCCTCTTTTTGAATTGCCTAGAGGATTCTACCTTGTTAGAGGATGATGGTGAACTGGTGACGGCAACAGGTGTTGATGTAAGAGACAATGCTGCAGGGCCCGAAGAAGCTGCAGGAGAAGAACGTTGCCTTTTCTGAGAAGTGAGGTCAGATTCTGGGATTTGCTCAACCCCAAATGACTCTCCGACCTTAGTTTTTCCTCTTTCTCTCCTACTGGAATCCCTAGTTTGCACCCGGGCAGAGGACTCTAGTGTGAGAGCTGCAGGACCAGGTGCTACAGGAGCAGATGATGCTTGCCCTATTCTTCTACTAGCGGACGCTATTTCTTCTTTCTTTTTCTGAGGCCGTGGGGTAAGTGCTCTAGGGGATTCTAGATGTTGCAGGCTCTTCTAGGCAACAAATTCTTTCTAGGAAAGAGGTGATACATCTCTCAAAGAGCGTGCAATCAACAATTTTATGAGGCCATGGTGAGTAATAGAATTATCTTTCCCCTGTTGGGTTCTGTGGGCACATTGTTCCAGAAAGTTTAACAAAAAGTTCAGAACATTAACAACTAATCCATGCCTCATATGACTTAGCAATTTGAAGTGGTAAGAATGTAGGTAGGAGAAACGGCCTTCACAAGTTAAATACCTGATTATGAAAGCAACGTATTCTGGGTATGGAGGTGGCAACGACACTCGCTTGCATCCCTGCTTTGAGACCTCCAAAGGTCCATCAGTGGGTATTGAAAATTCTGCCCTTGCAGAGGCAGCATTTGAAGAAAAAATTTCTCCAACGGCTGGGAGCCCGGTTACTTCTGCAATTCTTTCTTCAAATGCAACAACCTAATTCCCGCCTCCTCTTCTCTTTAAAGGGTTCTCAAAAATTTTCCTCATTTTAAAAGCATCTAAACTCATAGGGCTATAATCTCACCAACCACGCAGGGTCAATGCTTCTACCGCTTTGAGGATTTTGCATTAATAACTCCATGAGCTATAGGCTCATGCCTAACTACTGATCACCCATGTTCACAAGGTCTTAGCTCTACTCAACTCCTTTCTGAAAATCAAGAATTTCCCCTGTTCTGCCGTCAATTTCCTTTTCTTTTCCAAAAATGAACTTTATGAACTTTTTAAACAAGCAGTTTTTTTTTCTTTTTTTTGAATGTGATTTTCAATGAAAAACATGCAATGAAAAAGACATGTGATCATATTTGGAAAGTACCAGAAAAATAATAAAGAAAGATTATCTAAGCAGTTGTGACAGCGGTGAAAGGACAGGTTTAAAAAGTGGATTATCCCGCCCCCTACTTAGAGTATGACATGTGTCCTCACATGTACTAGGGAATAGGTGAAAATAGGGTAATAATGATTGATACAGACAGTGCAGTAAATGAATAGAATGAAATAAATCAAAAATGTGATAATCAAAAGATATTGCGTACCTTTCATTAAATGTTCGTATGTGCTGAGAAAGTTGACAACTTCGGCATGAGATGACAATTGGGAATGAGATCATAATTAGGGGTGGTGCGGATGGATGAGGTGGATGGATGACGTGGACGATTGAGATGAATGAATGGAATGGATGGATGGTACGAAAGATAAAGAAGTGAAATGTGGCGATAAGTGGAAACGAAGAAAAAGGCCTTAAAAGGAACCTTTTATTATGAGCATGCATTGTGAAAATCGGCGGAGAAGCCTGTGATAGCACAAAGCCTTCAGCCTACAAGAAGAGTTGTAAGTAATCCCTCGAATGAATTGTTGCATGAATTCTTCTTTTGATACTGGTTTATGGTACAATTGGAGGCGTTGTCCATTAACTAACAACTTGAATCTAACATGATCAATTGTAACAAGTTGAACTGAACCATTAGCAAATACATTCTCAATTTCATACGGGCCCAACCATCTAGTTTGTAATTTTCCTAGACTGTCCTTATATCATGAGTCATAAAGTAGGGCCCAATCTCCTACTTTGAACTTCTTCTCCTTAATGTATTTATCATGCCACCTCATTCTCTGATTTTGTATCATCTCAATGTGCTGTAGGGCATTCTTTCAGAGCTCATCCAAAGCATTGAGCTACATGATTCTGTCATTTTGTGCATTTGTTAAATCCATGTCCATCTCCAGTGTTGTTCTTAGAGTCTTATGTTCAAACTCTATTGGCATCACAGCTGTTTTACCATACACCATTTCAAAAGGTGTATATCCTGTAGCAGCCTTCCAGGTAGTATGGTAGGCCCATATAGCTTCTGGTAACCTAGTGGCCCAGTCCTTCCTATGCAAATCTGCAGTTTTAGTCAAAATGGCCTCTATATCCCTATTTGTGACTTCAACCTGGCCATTGGCCTGGGGGTGATAGGGAGTTGATTTCCTGTGCCGTATATTATATTCATTGACTAAAGCTGTGATAAGTGTAGAAGTAAATTGTATTCCTTGATTAGTCACTATTTCCCTAGGGACACCAAATCTAGTAAATATTTCCTCATAGAGAAATTCAGCCACTTTATTGTCCCTAGCATGTTTCATAGGCTTAGCCTCTACCTATTTTGTGACATATTCTATGCATACAAGAATGTAGGACTTACCATTGGAAGGTGGATCAATTGGTCCTACAAAATCAAGTCCCCATTTGTTGAAGGGAGCAACTATAACTTGTGGAAATAGAGGCATCTCATCAGATCAAGTTGGTCTTCCCATCCTTTGGCATCTGTCACACCTCCTAGTATATTTGGCTACATCTCTATGCAAGGTTGGCCAATAGTAACCAGTATTTAGAATTTTCATTGTTGTTCTTTTGGCAGCAAAATGTCCACCACATGGCTCATCATGGTTGGCATGCAGTATATCATGAGTGTCCTCTTCTGGTACACATCTTCTCATAACTTGATTTGGCCTTGTATAAAACATGCAATCTGCAATCCAAGAAAAGTTAAATCTTTTCTCTACCAATAATCTCTTTTCCTTAGGGGAGAATTGAGGAGGAGTTCTTCCTGTAGCCAGATAATTTGATATATCAGCATACCATGGGTGAATAACCTTAATTGCAAACAGGTGCTCACCAGGAAAGGAGTCTTCAACAACCACAGAGTCATCTTGCCTTTGAAGTCGGGAAAGGAAATCGGCAACCACATTAGCTTTACCTGGTTTGTCCACAATTGTAATGTCAAATTCCTGCATCAGCAATAACCACCTTGCCAATCTCCCAGATATTGTTGCTTTGTTCATGAGATACCAGATTGCAGCATGATCAGTATGAACAAATATCTGATAACCAGTAATATAATGCCTGAATTTATTGAGGGCATAAATGATTGCTAACATTTCTTTTTCTGTAATAGTGTAGTTCAATTTAGCTCCTTGCAAAAATTTTCTTATGTAATAGAGTGCATGTTCTATTGAACCATCCTTCTGCCCTAACACTCTGCCAATGGCATAATCTAATGTATCTGTATGAATATGAAATGAAAGTGACCAATCAGGTCCTTTTAGAATAGGTGCCTGTGTAAGGGAAACTTTTAAGTTAAGGAATTCTTTTTCACATTCCTCTGTCCAAGAAAAATCTGCATCTTTCTTCAACAGACTGTATAAAGGGCCTATTGTTTGGCTGAAGTCCTTGATGAATCTTCTGTAGTATCTGACATAGCCTAGAAAGCTCTGTACCTCTTTTTGCTTGGTAGGAGAGGGTAACTTAGAGATAACTTCAATCTTAGCAGGATCAACCTGAATTCCTGCAGCAGAAATATAGTGACCAAGTACTATTCCTTCTTGCATCATCATGAAGCATTTTTGACTATTTAGTGATAGGTTGTGATCTTCACATCTCTGTAGTACCTTTTCCAAGTTAGCTTGAGCTTCCTCAAATGTTGTACCATAAACAGTAAAGTCATCCATGTATATTTCCATGCAATCATATGAGATATCTGAGAAGATACTTATGATTGCCCTCTGGAAATTTGCAGGAGCATTACAGAGACCAAAAGGAAAAACTGAATAGGAAAATGTTCCCCAAGGGCATGTAAAAGGAGCAATCTTGATTTGATTGTACCCACTGAAACCATCCAAGAATGAGAAGTACTTTTTCCCTACTAAATTATCTAGAACTTGATCAATGAATGGAAGAGGAAAGTAATCTTTCTTTGTTGCCAAGTTGAGCTCTCTATAGTCTACACATACCCTCCATTTTCCTCCTTTCTTAGGAACAATGACCAATGGGGAAACCCACTGACTATCGGAGATTGGGTAGATAAAACCAGCTGCTAACATTTTCTGCAATTCTTCTTTAACAATTTCTCTCAAAGCTGGATTAATTCTTCTCTGAGGCTGCCTAATAGGTTTGAAGTCACTGTCAATATATATGCGATGTGTACAGAGTTTTGGGTCTAAACCTCTCATATCCCCATAGTCCCATGCAAAAGCTCTTTTGTGGGTTTGCAACATTGTGGCTAGGGTAGTTTGTTGAGATGGAGACAACTTATTATTAATATGCAGATAGCGACCTGGAGATACTTCTATCTGTTTGGTGAGATCATTTATTGAGGTTGCTGATAAAGGTGGTGCCTGTATATCACATAATAGCAAATCATGATGGTTCTTAGGATCCAATTGCTATAGGAAACATTGCTGAGGGCGGCTGTCCAAAACAGATGGGCTATTCAAACCAGAACTAAACTGTAGAATGTGTAGAAGCAAGTTATCTTCACTCTGAAGCTGGGAAAATGGATCAGTTCGTAGCATCATCAACTAAGCTAATGAATTGAATTCTTCAGATTCCTCTCCTAGATCTGGCCAAACTGGTTGAGACAAATCTGGGAAAGGTTGTGCAAGTGGGTATAAAGCCAATTTCTTCCTTGACTGACCATAAGAAATTGTCATGTCTCCTGAACGGTATCCTATAAGGGCATCAACTATAGCTAACCAAGGTCTGCCTAGGATAATAGGATATCCCCCTAGGGTTTCCTTAGTGGACAATATGGTGAAATCAACAGGGTATTCCCAAGATTCAAGGGTGACAATGACATCTTCTATTACTCCATCAGGTGTAACCATTGAACTATCAGCAAGCTGTAGGACAGTCGGTGTAGACCGAATGTTTGGAATATTCAAACATTCCATAGTGTGCTTGGTCATCACATTAATGGTTGCACCAAGGTCAACCAAAACATTTCTTACTACTTGACCATTGATATTAATTTTTACTACAGGGCTTCCAAGGTCAGTATATTTTGGGATGACAACTTTCCCCAACATAATATCGGCTAACTGTCCTAGGACATGAATAGTTTGGGGGTCCTTTTTCTTTCTTCCTTGTTTCTTTAAATAGGCCTCTTTAATGGCTTTTCCATAAACTGGAACATCTTTGATTGCTTGAAAAAGAGGAATTTGAACTTGTACATTCTTTAGTTGCTCCAAAATATCAAAGGTGGGTTCTTCAATGGTCTTAAGTGTAGTAATCTGCAATCTCTGAGGAAAAGGTGGTGTAGCCTGAGGCTGCAGGATGGGTTCCTTGGAGGCAGTAGCTGATACAAATATATCTTTTGCATGATCAATAGGTTGTTCAACAGTAGAGTCTGGAATCTCTGTTATTATAGGTGACTGTGGAGCAGGGAGAGTGGTTCCAGACCTGAGATGGATATCATTGATGTTCAGGGCATATGTTGGATATGGGTTAGCTTCTGCAGAATACATAGGTTGCTGTTGTTGCTGCTACTTGCTATTAGGATTGGGCAATGGTTGAGCAGGCATAGGCATTTGTTTTGGAGGGCCAGTATTTACTGTAGGAGCTGCAGAAGCTGCAGGAGGAGGCATAAGGGCTAGAGGTTGTAGTTGCTGAGACTACATAAATCCAGGTGGTTGGTTCTGCCATTGCTGAGGACCTCTCCATTGAGGGTTCTGCTGCCAGTTACCTGGAGGTGGAGTACATTGTCCTTATGGGTGCTGCCAACCTCCTTGAGGAGGTTGCCATTGAGGGCTTTGATAATTAGGCCAGTATGGTTGAGGAGCATTCCAAGATGGAGGTGGACCATATGTGGGTTGCCATTGATTATTATAACTAGAGTAAGGATTACCAAAATTCAAAGGATCTTGAAGCATACCTTGTCTTGGAGCCCATGGTCTCCTTTGAGCAACAAAGAAGACTTGGTCATCATCACTTTCTATCATCTTAAAATCAGTAGATAGCTGTTTTTCCTCCATATTGGCCACCAACTTGCATCTGCAGTCACGTTTCTTTTGTCTACAATGTGGGAAAAACTCAGCTAGGATCGCCTCAGCCTCTTCATGTTTCTTGCGAGCTTGCATGGTATTCAACTGCGTAGCCATGTTGTTTATGATGTCCTGCTTGAAATCAGACAGCAAGTTTATAATCTCCTTCCAGGAAACTCCGTTGGAATAAGACTTTCCCACTATAGCTTGATGACCTCTACCCTTCTTCACATTTGCTTGGGAGTAATTGAGACATATCTTCATGAGATCATCCCAAGATGTTTGAGTGATATCACCGCCTCCCATCAGGTCCAAGGCATCTATGCAGGTATCATTGATTCCTCTTAGAAAAAGTAATTTCTGAGATTCTTCATTAAGAGTATGGTCTGAGTTCTTTTTCAGAGAAAACAGGAATCTTGATATATAATCCTCCAGACTTTCATCTTCCTTCTGTTGAATTCGAAATATGTCATCACCTTTACTGCCACTCTTAGAGTATTCCTTGTATTTCTCAAGAAATTTTGTTTGCATGACTAGCCAACTATTGACAACACCCCTTCC
>VDFB02001037.1:104802-125858 GCA_007258455.2 Sequoia sempervirens | reverse complement strand
TACAAGGTGTCATGGGCTGTTACCACTGAAAAAGGGTGGGGACAAGTGGCAAACATACTTAGAGACAGTTGTTTGAGTGTTGAATTGTCGTAGGATGCTAGCACGGTGCACATACATCTGCACAACATGCTAATGTTTGGACACATCACGCTACAAAACAACAAGAATGGGAAAAGAACAAAGTCTGATGCAAAGCTGACACGCAAGGGCAACTGCTGAAAATGGGTGCTAGAGCATCTTGGGAGGGGAGAAAGGCTAATGCAAGGGCTAAAATGAACCTACACATGATGCTAAGGGGGTGGACACTAAAGTGGATGCAAGAATGTATTTGAAATTGTGAGGGGTGTAATTTTATGACTATAAAGTAGGGCCTTTGTTGTTAGCTATATTCACTTATTTCTTGAGTTAGATGTTGAGGAGGACCTAATATGATCCTATCATCCCTATCATCATTACGAGGCATTGGTTCTTCTTTAGGAAGGAGAACACTTATATTGGGAGGGGTATTTTGATATCCTAATTCTTTAGTATCTTCATTTGGTATTTTCTCTAAGAGTCGATGAATTTCATGTTCACTTGTTATGTCACATCCTTGTTTGTTTAAGATCATGAATCCTTTTCAATATGTCTCTTCTTGGTTGATTGTTGTGTTTGTTAGTTTGTTAACTTAAGATGGTTGATTGTTCACTTGATTAGAGGTGCTAGGATCACCTATTGTAGGGAGCTTAAGCTTAGTTTGTGTTTCAGTTTCGAGATGTAAAATGCCAAACATCTCAAGTTGTGTTGGTTGTCCATAGAGGGATAAATGGATGCATTAGTCTCAAGGTTGTTAAGGCAATCGTTTATGAAGTTGTTCATGCTATCATCATCTTCTCCAATGATGTCAACATCACGAGGAGGACATGCATTAGGAGTCAGTTGAGCATGAATATGTCCAATTTCATTAGGGTCATTTCCAAAAGCACAACTTGACACATCCATGCTAAGAATTTCAAGGACATCTAAAGTTTACCAAATAATATATCCATGATGAAATGAAATGTAGTTTTCAGATCCTAAACAAGGTAATTTACTAATTACACTATGCCACAATCTAAAAATGAAATGTTTTAAATACAATTTTGAATTTAAGCAATGCATGAAACAAAGAAAATTAAGAGAAATGCAATGAAATGAATGAAACATAATCCCAGTAAACTGGAAAAGAAAACTAACAACAATAAACAAAAGCACAAAAATAGGGTTTTTAAAGCTGTAAAAAGTAGTTTCATATCTGACATGGGAGTAAATCGCCCAAAGGGGTATATGATTCCTAGTGAGGGTTTTTCAAGGGTTCAAATACTGATAAACAGTCAACATAGAACACCTAGAAATTAGTTAAAACAACCTGCACCAAGACTAAATCACCTAGAGGGGCGAATGAGTCTCGAATGAGGCTTTCAACACTAATTTCAAAAAATTTTGAGTGAATGTTAGGTTTTATAGTTTGAATGATGTCTAGGCTAAGTGCAATTATAGTTTTCAAATGAAATTCAATGATGCAAGACACAAAAATGCAACCTATATGCCCTTTCACTAATGCAAGATTTAGAAACCTTAGATTCCAATTAACTAATGCAAGATAGATCTAGGACTATGATGCACTCCAAATCAGAAAACAAGGTGTTCTAAATGCTAGGTTCACGAAAATGAAACAACATAAAATGGTCGTAGGTTAGGGGGACTATTCTAAAAAGGGGGGAGAATAGAACCCATAGATTTCCCTCAAGTTTCATTCAAGGAAACCTTAGAGATATAAATCCAAGGATGGAAGTGAGGGAAAGAGATCTACAATAATGTATCCTAGATGTGTGATTAAAGACTAAAAGGGAGTTCACCACCAAGCAAAGGCTTGGAAAGACAAGAAAGGCAATGATATGCAAGATTGAAGTATATGACCTAGAAGATGAATTCAAATTAGAATAGTAATCTAAGAAAGTACATAAGTGTAGCTGGGAAGTGGAAGAAGCTTGCAATCCTAAAAATATGAATTTTAATGTACACTAGAACTCATTTTCCAAGTTGGGCAATTTAGTCCCTGATTAGGGTTTTTGACAAAAAATGGAATCTAGAACTAGCAATTCAAGATATGTTGGAAATATCTAAAAATGGTATACTAGGACCCATACACCACAAGTGGTGAATTATTCCTAGTATTAGGGTTGAACTAAAACTATGATATCCTTTAGTGTTCTCCTATAGCGTGTTCTCCTATAGCTTATCTCCCTTCCAACCTCTGGGTCTGAAACACTGAATTTTGACCTGTAGGTGACTTTCCATGATCTTGCAATGTAGATGACAACTTGACAACTTAAAAAAAATTCTCCAATATTTCTCTTCAAAGGATCTTCAACCTAGACCTACAAATCACACATCAAAGAGAGGGAAAAATGTTGTTTTGTTAGTCGATAGGGGATTTCCTTGGTCAAACCCCGTTTTGGTAATCAAACCTTGAAATGAATAGAAATAGAATGAAGGAATGATGAATGAACAAATAAGAAATGTTGCAACTCACCAAAATCTAGATATGAAGGCTGCAAACATGTATGTAATGGCTATCATGAATATAGATCTTGAATCTTGCTTGAATTTTATGGATCTTGACTTGAGTGCTTGCTTGAATCATGAAACCCTACATCACAAATGTTAGCACAAAAAAAAACATGATGCACGATGACTTTGATATGATGCTTGAAACTTGAAGGATGCTCCAAAATTGTTGATAATCACTCTTGAAAGCTCTTGAATGCTCTATAATGCTCACTTGAATGCTAGGATGCTTGATCACTTTCTTAGGATGACTTGTAAACTTGCTAGGATAAAATATGTGAAATAACCTTGTATTTATACTTGTTTATGCCAAATTTCTCAAAATTACAACACTATATTAGATTTAGGAGAATAAAATCCTATCAATAATTGAATTCAAAAGTAGCTCTAAGCCAAGTGGGACTTATATGCTAGTTGGGGCATATGAGTCCCATTAGGCTAAGCTTGGGACACATTTTTCAAGAAATGCTTAGTTTAATGCAAAATTAAGGTTTGCGCCCTAAAACATAGGTGGGACTTAAATGCCCATGGTAGCGTATGAGTCCCAAATCACTAAATTTGGGTCATACAAACTAGAAACATTAAATTCTCATTGGTCTTTAGGTATGTATTGGGATCATCCCTAGAAAGATACATTAAATAAGGCTTGTGGATGCAAAGTAGGAGGAAAATAAGGCATAAAGAATCCCAATTTTAGTATGGAGGGCCCAAACAAGTGTGAAAATGTACATGACTACATTTTTCTACACTACACCACCGAAGATCAAATTGTGGCCTTGGATATAGAAAAATAGCCTTCCAAAGAGAAAATCGGTAATAAGGAACTTGTCTTGAATAGAAAAAATTGAAAATAAGAAAACTTTTAAAGTTAATAAATTTTAAATGCCAAAAAAAGATCTTCAAAAAATAAATGATCTTAGACTCCAATAAAAACTCTCAATGGAAGGAGTTGTAGATACTCGGCTCTGATACCATGTTGATGGAAACCACAGAGCCCAAGATCGCCATCTGCAAAACAAACACCTTCACAAATGCGAGAGAAGCAACACATTATTTCACCAATGAGTAAATAAATTGATATGAAGAATAACGTACAAAACCTTGCTTATAAAGGAAAGATGCAAGTCGGTAAAAGAAATAGCCAACAATAACTAATAAAACTATATGCACCTAAATAACTAATATCTAATAATATTTTCCTAAGTAAAACTTAAGCATGGTAAGTGGTAAAACCCATTTACTCCAACAATATAAATGGTAAATGAGGCACAAAAATAAGTGTGAACATGGGGAGGAAGTCACATAAAAATTAAAGACCTCGAAGAGAAATCAAGATGTCTAACTTTTAAGTGCCTTTCAAGATTTAAAGAATATTGATCAATATTGTAAACATTATAAACATGCATTAGATCTCCATTTTCCCACTTTGTGACATGTTGATTGACTTTTGAACATTTGATATTATCATTTGAAACTAGTATCCTACTTGTTAAGTTTGATTTTCCATCAAAATAAAGTTTTTCAAAATAATAAAGAATTGGTGTAGATTAGTAAAAAAGTATTTTTTATATTTTTTATGAAAAAAGGATAAATAATTATATTTATTAAGTATCTAGAAAATATCACTAAAGGATTCCAAAAAGGATTAAAATCAAAGGAGATTTTTTACATTCTATAAAAATGAATAAATTATATGGAGAGCTTAATTTCATACTTGAATAATACAACTTTGAGTGTTCAAACTCTAAAATAATTTTAGACAAACTTAAACAAACCTATTGTTTACCTTTAAATTTATTTTGATATTTCAACTTAAAATGCTTACCCACTTTTTGACATTTAAATTTAAACCTAATTGCCCAAAACCATATTGCCTTTTCATTGTCCAATTAATTCCTTGATTGAAAAGACTTTATAAAGATGGTTTGATGATTTGAACAATCCTAAACAAGAGCATTGTACATAGAGGAAAAAGAAATTGAAGGGCATATTCAATAACACAAAAAAAAAAATCCAATCACTCAAAACCACATTTCCTTTTCATTGTCCAATTAATTCTTTGATTGAAAAGACTTTATACAGATGATTTGATGATTTGAACAATCCTAAACAAGACTATTGCACATAGAGGACAAAAAAATTGAAGGAAATATTCAATAACACAACAAAAATAAACCCAATCAAAAAAACCACATTGCATTTTCATTGTCCAAATAATTCTTTATTGAAAATACTTTTTAGAGATGATTTGATGATTTGAACAATTCTAAACAAGACCATTGCACATAGAGGACAATTTTTTTTAAGGACATATTCAATAATACAACAAAAATAAACCCAATCACCCAAAACCATGTTGCCTATTCATTGTCCAATTAATTCTTTTATTGAAAAGACTTTAGAAAGACGATTTGATGATTTGAACAATCTTTAAACAAGACCATTGCACAAAGAGGACAAAAATTTTAAGGACATATTCAATACATAACAAAAATAAACCCAATTTCCCAATACCACATTGCCTTTTCATTTTCCAATTAATTCTTTGATTGAAACGACTTTATAAAGATGATTTAATGATTTGAGCAATCCTAAACAAGACCATTTCACATACAGAACAAAAAAAATTCGGAACATATTCCATAACACAAGAAAAAATCGCCTTTTCATTGTCCAATTAATTCTTTGATTGAAAAGACTTTATAAAGATGATTTGATGAATTGAACTTTCCTAAACAAGACCATTGCACATAGAAGACAAAAAAAATTAAGAAAAGACATTGATTACAACAGGTGTTTATTTCCAATCAATTTCCTCTTGTTTTGCTTCTGCATAATTTCGTCTCGTACAAATGGCAGCATCTCATCTTTCCACGTGAATTGATTGTAGGTCGGAATACTGTTATAGTCAACTTTACATAATTTCCAAGACATTTCCATGCCCCTTCGCTGAAGCACCTTCATATAGATATATTCACAGATATGATTGACAGACTGTGGTGCAGAGGAGAGGGAAACCAAGAGATTTGAGATGAAAACGGTGCCAATATTTCCAGTCATCTGCGTTATAGTGGCTGCAAGTGTAGATCTTGCGGTTCAGGAGGGGACAGTGAATTTAGGGGTAATAGTAGACTCCACTTCGTGGTCAGGAAAGATAGCAAAGACTGCCATAAAGTTAGCGGTGGATGACGTTAACAATGGATCTCAACTACTCAACGGCACTCAATTGTTTCTTCAACTCCGAGAGGCGCAAACACCACTTGAAACCGCTTCCGCTGGTAGGTATTTTAACTAAATTCTCCTACCCGGAACTTTTCTAATCACAATTTTTCTTCATATCGAGTTTCATTTTAAAAAGACAAAAATTGGTATTAATTTGGTTTTAATAGTTAAATTTCTCTACATTTAAATTTTCCTAGTATATAAGAGGGCAAGGTGAAATTAAAACAAAGTTGCACAATGAAAAAGAAACCCCCAAAGAAAGATGTATGGAAAAAGCATAAGGTAAATGTAATCAAAAGAAAAGGGAAAATATGAAATCTTTAGAAATAAGAAATAAATTTTAAGACCAAAATCCTATGTCAATTAAAAATATTATGGTCATCTTAAAATGAGGAGAAATGAGGATTTTGTCTACTAAAGTAAATAAATTAATTCACAAATAAATAAATAAATCTAACCTAGGATAAAGAGTTGAAATTTGATAATGAATGTATAATTAGATTTATGTAACTTAAATAAATTAAACATTGTATTGAGATCAAAATTTGGATGCAGGAATATATTGTTAGTGATGTCAATGATTGAGTTATCAATGTGTACAAAATGGCATACAGCAAATTTATCCGACTGAAATTTCACGGCCAGCAATTCACCTGAGCGGTGAATTTTACTTGGCGGTGAATTTGTCATAGCGGTGAATTTTCCCACAATGAATTGCTGGTGGTGAATTTTACTAAAGTTGTACAAAATATTAGGCTCTATAAGAAAAATACCTCATAATCTATAACTTTACTATATCTCAAGTTTTGGTCTGGAACTTTCTTCATACAATTGATCTTCATGTCTATGAAAGTGAGTATGGTGTGTTAAAAATAACCTAGTCCACAAAATTGAAATGACAGAAATGAGCAACTATAATAATGTTCCTTTATTTTTTTGACTTGTGTTTGAAGTTAGATGATGTTTAGGAAAATTCTTGTTGAATTTGTTAAACAAGGATTAATTCTCATTTTATCGAACTCATAAAAAGATAAATTCAATGACATATAAATTAATCTTAAATACTATAAACAAACTTGTAGTATGTGTAAAATAATGATGCAAATTAATAATAGAACACACGTGAATGTCTAATTTCAAATAGATAAAAATTGTTTTTAAATTTGACAACACAACACACATAATTCTCACAAACTAGATTGTCTAACTGTTACTAGCAGGGAAAACCTAATAAAAGTCAAATCTATTCACATGCATTGGATAGGCCAATTCTACACTTGCAAATCGACACTAAAATAGAAAATGAGAAATCAAAGAATTGTACAGCGGAATTGCCTTTTGACATGTTGTAAAGATACAGTGATGGTGAAAGATCCAAACCTTTCCTTTTCCAATTTCATTCAAAAGTATTTAGTTGAGATTTAGTTTTATGGGTGAATGCAGCTGTTGATCTTCTGGGCAACGAATTAGTGGCATTAATAGAAACACAAACATCTGAGGTTGCGCCGTTTATATCAGATCTTGGGGAGGCAGCCAATGTACCAATTCTCTCATTGTCTGTCTCAAGTCCAGCGCTCTCCAACAAGAGATTCCCATATTTTGTCCGCATGGCACACAGCGATTGCATTCAGATGAAAGCCATTGCAGCCCTGGTCAAGCATTACGGCTGGAGAAGCGTTGCATTTCTTCACTCTGACCATGATTTTGGTTCCAGAGGCATGTCCTCGTTGCGTGACGCCCTTGGAGATGTCGAATCTGAAATTGTATACACATCCATGATTCCTTCAACTGCACAGAAACAAACAATAAGGGAAGAGCTTCATAAACTCAAGTCATTAGGATCAAGTCTTTTTGTTGTTCACACCTCTTGTGTTCTTGGCTTGAATCTATTCATGGAGGCTCAGGAGATGGGAATGATGGAGGCTGGTTACGTGTGGATAACAACCCAAGGGTTTACCAGTCTATGGGATTATTTGCTAAATGCTACTACGATGACATCTATGCAAGGCCTCCTTGGAGTTAAAACACACATCCCAAATTCTAAACAGCTGACCGATTTCACTGAAAGGTGGGAACGCCAATTCAGACTTGACAACCCCAACATGAAAATCACTGAGCTAAATGTATATGGTTTATTGGCCTATGATACGGTGCTCATGATAGCTCGAGCAATTGGAAAGATGGCAAGAAACGCAAATTTTTTGACACCCTCAACCCCTCTTGCAGTAATAGCAAATACCAAAATCAAGGTATTCGAGCAAGGTACGAAGCTGTTGGAGGAGATTTTCTTAACAAATTTTGTTGGTTTAAGCGGGCCTGTTAAGTTCCACGATGGGGAAATGTACGGTTATACTTATGAGATAGTGAATATGATTGGAAAAGGCTATCAGGTTATTGGGTATTGGCCATACAATTCCTTTAAGTTGTTCAGAAGTCCATCTTTTGGTAACGAGGGGCTTCGATCCGTGATTTGGCCTGGTGGGTTTTCCACTGTTCCTCGCAATTGGGTAATACCAACTAGGCTGAAGATCGCAGTTCCTGTGACTGAATGGGAGCAATTTGTCAATGTCTCGTTTAACCCAGATAGCAATGAAACGACAATCACTGGGTTCATCATTGATGTATTTGATACTGTTGTGAAAAGGCTTGACTATCAGCTGCTGTATGATTTCATTCCTCTTTATTGGGGAAGTGATTCTTATGATGAACTCGTCCGCCAAGTGTATCTCAAGATCTGTAGTTTTATTTTTTCTACTATTTCGGAAGAGTATTAGAGAGTTGCCAATTTAATAAGTACTTTTGCTTGGGCAGAAGTACGACGCAGTTGTCGGTGACGTTGCAATTACTGCGAACCGGAGTGAAATTGTGGATTTCACACAACCATTCATGGAAACGGGTTTAGTGATGATAGCTCGGACGGCCATAAAGGAGGAAGCTAACAACGCTTGGACATTCTTACAGCCATTTACTCCAGTGCTGTGGGCTACAACGGCGGCGTTTGTTTTATATACAGGACTCGTGGTGTGGCTGCTCGAGCATAATATAAATCCCGACTTTAGCGGAAGTCCCATTAACAAAGTGGTCACTATGCTTTGGTATCGTGTTTATCCTTGTTTTCTCACTTCTTTCCTTGATTTCTCCATATGCGTTTAATATTGAATAATCTAAATTCCAGTTAATTCTTCCAGGTTTGCCTTTTCTGCTGTGTTTTACGCTCACCGTAAGCATTCTCTCTCCACTCAGTTCTCACCATGTTTGTCTTGTTCAACACATTTTTCAGCACCTATTTATATGCTGTGCAAATTTTTAAAGCTTAATTATAGTTATTGCACGTACATATGTTATGTGTTTCCCATTTTGCAGAAGAGAGAATCCGAAACAGTTTGAGTCGAATAGTTGTTGTAGTCTGGCTGTTTGTAGCGTTCGTTTTAACGTCCAGCTATACAGCTAATCTCTCTTCGAGACTGACTGCTCAGCAAATTACGCCACTTATAAATGGCATAGGTGACTATAAAGTGGGCTATCACTGTTCATATGTTGGTAATTATCTAAGCGACCATTTGGGAATAGCCAAAAACCAACTGGACAGAACTCCATCTCGACGGGCGTATGAGGCGGCGCTTTCAAAAGGGGCAAAGAATGGAGGCGTAGATGCAATTTTAGATGAGATCCCATATGTTCGTGCCTTCCTTTCTGGCCGATGCGGTTATTCAATGGTGGGGCGCACGTACCGAAGTGGGGGCTTTGGTTTTGTAAGTGTATACGCATAAAAATGGTCATATCTATAATCCTGGCAATTAATTAAATATTTATTATTTAATTAATTTTTCTAAAGTCCTCTACATATGATTAAATTTATTAATTTAATTATATTGTTCATTCATCTTATTCTTCTTCCATAATTAAATAAATTTATTTTATTTAATTATTTTCACATGTCCACTTAATTAATTAAATAAATACATTCTATTTATTTAAATTAATTATCACTGTTTGAATTTAAATTAAATCTTTTGATTTAATTAAATTTAAATATCCTTTTCTTCTATTTTATTTTCTTCTTCTAATTAATTAAATGTTTCATTTGATTAATTTCATAAAAGTGATTTAATTAAATAAATCTTATTTAATTAAAAATATCTTATACTTTCTTTCTAAATCCAAAATTAGGTATTTTAACCTAATTGTGCAATCTTCTCATATCATAATTAAATATTTTATTTAATTATGAGATATTCTGCTTTTTCAATAAAACATGATTAAAGCTCTTTTCTTATCACAAGCTTTCTTCTGCTTTTAAAAGCTTAATTAAATATTTTATTTAATTAAGAAAAGTTGAATGTCTTCCACAAATAAATAATTGATTTTTTTTAATTAATTATTTATTAGCTTTAAATCTTTCTTTTATTCTTTTAAAGAAAGATGATTTCTTATCTTCTCTTCTTTTTCCTCTTTCATAATAAAATAGAAAAATCTGATTTTAGGGTTCTTCTATCCTCTCCTTCAGTTTCATCTTTCTTCAACCATTCGATCTGTCAAGAATTATCACAACCATTGATCATATCAGTCAATCAAAATCATTTGAAAAATCTATAAATACCTGCGTGAATCCAAACATTGGTAATAGGAAAATTAAGTAGAGTTTATGCATTTAATTCATTTAGTATTCATTTATCATAGCATCATGTTTATTTCAAGTTTCTTAGCTAAAATCAACATCATAGCTTAATCATGCATTCATATCATAGCAAAATCTCGTTCTTTAGGAAGACAGTTTGTTGAGCCTAGCCCATAATCTGAGAACACAAGGCTAGAATCTACAAAAACACTAAGGATAGAGGACAATAGGACGACAACGGAAACAGGATACTGAGTTTGCGCTTCTCTACTCCTTTTATATTTCTATTTTTGTTATAATGTTCTATTGGTGTGTTTGAACTTGTTCTAATTCATTTATGCACTTAATTTTCACACACACATTAAATGGCGCCCACCGTGGGGCCTATGCCCCTATTTTAGACTTCTTTCTTGCAGGTTTTTCTTGCAGGTTTGCTTACAGGTTTTCTGGCATTCGGCAGCGCATTTTGGAAGATTCAAAAAATTTTCTTTTGCAGGTATTTCAGCACATCTGTGTTCTATTTCGGCGCATCTCGTCATTTCTACGGCGCATCTGGGAAACAGAGTGACGCATCCGTCATTTTCTGTAGCACATTTAGGATTTTAGTTAGCACATTTAGGACATTCTTTAGCGCATTTAAGTTGTATCAGAAAATTTAAAAAAAAAATTCTCTACATCTAGAATAGCGCATCTAGGTTCTGTTTTTACGCATATGGGTAACAGAGCGGCGCATTTGTTTTATGTTTTAGCGCATTTAGGTAACAGAGTTGCGCTTCTGGTCTCTATTTCTGTGCATTCAGGAAACAGAGCTTCACATCCGGAATTGTAACCCATATTCTCGAAGTCCCACGCCTTTCTAAATGTAATTTCTTTCATTTCGGTGCTATTTAAATGAATCCAATCTAGGGTAATTAATTACACTTTTATCATGCGTAGAGAAAATGAACCCTTTACGGATCAAGCAGAAGCAACATCTTCACTTAGATTAAATCGTTTGATTTGTACATAAAATTGGAATTGCTTTACTCTATCGATCGTGGCTTGGAAGGTGGTGGTAGATTATGCTCAAATCTTTGTGCAAACTAGGTGACGTAAACTAGACCCACTTTTCCCTTTGTAACCTTGATTTGATAATCAAAGTATCCTCTCCCCTTGTGCACTTGTGCGATCCTGGGTGCAAGAGAAATAGTTATTGACTCTAGAAATTGGGCCTGCCTTAAGGGAAAAAGTACTCACCTTAAGGGATGACTCAAACTGGCAACGGAGCTAAGGCCAAGCTACCCCCGACCGGTATATAAATGTAAATCTTAAGGGAAAACCTAAGGTTGCTTGTGCGGATGTGTCATACAGACGGAGTTGTACTCCCTTAAACCCTGTTGAGCTTAACCTCTTCAGGCTGGAGTGCCACCTTAATGGTGATTAATCTCTTTCCCCATGTATGGCCACCAATGGGGTCCTAACCAGTGTCCATTGTTTAGAAAGCCAAAACCTTCTATTTCCATAGTCCAAAGACCTGGGCCGGTGTGAAGCCTTCCACACTTCTCAGAGTCACCAGTAGAGGTGATCAGCCTCGCCATGGAGTTTAAGGGGTTGAAGCTTGGTTGGCCTGAGAAGAGAGTGCACTGTAAGGGGGAGCCCGTGCAGCCAAGCTTCTGGATTCACACGCTACTGATATGCGGTTGGGGAAACCCACGTGGAGTCTAGCGGATATTGTCCTGGCCTAACCTAGGTTGTGCTTGTCTTATTCTGTGCTTGGTTACAAATCAACTTAAATCAGACTGTTTGCTGTGCTTGCAGAAAATCATTAATTCAGATAAAGGATCAACCAAAAATGAACATGACAAATTTTAGCTGAAAAAAATGGGTCAAAACTGTCCTAGAAAAACTGTTTTAACGCATCTAGGGAAAATTGCAGTGCATTTAAGCTCTGTTCTAGCGCATCTGTGTTCTGTTTCGGCGCATTTAGGATTTTCTGCTGCGCATCTATGCTCTGTTTCTGTGCATCTGAGGTTTTCTGCAGCGCATTTGACTCTTTCTCCAGCGCATTTGACTTTTTCTGTAGCGCATTTGGGAAATAGAGTAGCGCTTTTAGGTTTTTGTCACAGACCCGAATTTCTAAGATTTTACTCCCATGTTAAGAAAGTGGAAATCAACCAAGTTCACCAAGAAATCAGTTTTCAATAGGATCAAGAAGCCCAAAACAAATTTAAGTTACAAGAAGACTTTAGATCGCAGAGAATTCCTGTATAAGAGTCGAGACGTCTTGCTCTATTATCGCACATTCCTTCATAGATACCAAGACTACATTAGGGGATTCACCGATGATTATGCTGTAGAACCTTTGGCTACCCAAGCTTATTATCAAAGATTAGCATTATCTCAACGTCACAATTTGAATCAACCTCTTGAGTTTGAGAACATACCACAACCTTCAATTGAATATTCAACACGTCCCAATCAGATCCTTCAGTGACCCTCGATCATATTCAAGGATTTCTTACATATGCCTGTTTTTACGAGATCTCAACACAACAAAGCAGGAGAAACACCTCAAGAAGAAGGTGAACGTGATAGTCCTCTTTTTAGTGTAAGTCACAATCCCCTTTTTAGTGACAACAATATGGCTGATAGAGAGGAAAGTTCGATACTTAAGAACAAAAACATGAACAAAACTCCTATAGGTAGTGATGATGAACAAGACGACGAACTTGAACTTAGAGAGGCAGAACAAAATCCCAAGTTTCTTAAAGCCCTTGAAAAGATTATACAACGTGACAAAGAGAAGTACTTTCTTTTCCTAGCAGATCAAGGAGCTAAATTGCCTAAAGACTTTGATACGGATAAATTAAAAACCACAGAAGAAGAGCCGACCCTATCTAAAATGGCTTCCTTCGAAAAAGAGCTTAGAGAAATGAAGGGAACAGTCAATGAAATACAAGGAGGAACCACAACCAAGAAATACACTTTGGATGACATATGTCCTTATCCTTTTGATAGAAGTCTCAACATGATTCCATTTCCTAAATACTGTGAAATTCCCAAATTTGATCGTTATAATGGGAAATCAGACCCAGTTGACCATGTTAGAGACTTTAGAAACATGACATTGGAATTTGCCCATGAGGATACATATTTATTGTGATTATTTCCTCGAATCCTTGGAGTTAACTCTATGGAATGGTTATCTAAGGTTACACCTCCTGTTCGGACATTTGAGGAATTGATCAATTTGTTCATAACACAATACGCCTACAACGTTCAACACCAAATCACCATGATTTATCTTTGCAAAGTTGCGCAAAAACCCGATGAACCTTTCACTACCTTTCTTCAAAGATGGAGGAGAATGTTCGCTAGGTACCCACGACCTGTTCCTGAAAAGGAGAAAATGGTTACCTTCATCAATAGCCTCAACTCAGAAATGAGCTATCGTCTAAATCTACATTGTCCACATTCCTTTGAGAAATTGATTGAGGATGCCATCACCATCGAAAGTGCTTTGGTCAAAAGAGGGACCATAAAACTTGATAGGGACAACCCTGCCTCATCTAACCATTACAACAATCAGGACAAGTCTAAGTTTTGGACCCGCAACAAGAATGTTGTAAATGATGGTGTTGTAGATGCAAATCATATCACAACTAAGCCATTTATCTTGAACACTCCTCGTAGCAATAATTACAACCATGTCAATTCAGTTGCAAATCAAGGAAACAATCATCCCCCTCCAATGAACTATAATCAAGGGACTGCCAACAACCAAAACTACTGGAACAACAACAACAACAACAACAACGCTTCAGGGAATACCTCAAACACGAAACCACAACGCTTTCCATTCTTCTCCAATAGAAGAACTTTTACTCCACTAGGACAATCCTTAGAATCGGCTTTCAAAGAGGTCATGGCAAAGAACGTCCTTATGTTACCCCCACAACGCAATTACGAACCTAATGTAAAACCTCCATCATGGAACGAAGCTTATTTTTGTGACTACCATAGGTGCAGAGGTCATCATACAAACAACTGTCAAGGTTTGAAACATGCTATTCAAGATCTAATTGACAAGGGAATTATCACAGTAGAAGGACAACAAAAATCCAACGAAGATCACCAAGCATTTCGAAATCCTCTACCAAATTATCAAAAGGGAGAATCTTCTGACAAAACTGTGAACCAAATTGATGTCAATGTAATCCATCACCTCTATACGGACGATGAGCGAGTCAACATCATCAAAATCAAAGAGAAAGTAGACAATGGACAAGTAAACGTCACAACAAGAGCACAAGCTAAGGTTGTTTTGAAAGGTACCTCTTCAAAATCCAATGAGACCTCTCCTCAACACCAATACGACTTAGTTAACCAACTTCGAAAAACTCCAGCTCAAATCTCCATTTTCTAACTTCTGAAGATTTCCCCTGCACATAGTGAAATTTTAGATAAAACCCTTGTTGAAACGACTGTATCTACGGATTTGGATGTGAATCAATTTCAAACCATGGTAGGACATTTGTCCTCCCCCACATGCCTTTCATTCTCAGACAAAGATGATGTTTCCCTAACTCATCCCCACAATTCATCATTATACTTAGAGGTCATGATCCACAAATTCCATGTCAAATGTGTTCTAATAGATGGAGGGGCTGGTCTAAACATATGTACTTTGAAGGTGATTCAAGCATTAGGATTTGCTGAAGATTCCATTGATCCTAGAAGGAAGATTACCATTAAAGCCTATGATGATGAGGAGAGAATGTCTAAAGGTCTAATCATGCTACCAATCAGAGTGGGACCTGTTATCAAAAATACCTTTTGCCAAGTTTTAGACCGAGATCTTGCATACAATATCTTGTTGGGTCATCCTTGGATCCATGAGATGCAAGATGTTCCGTCCACTTACCACCAATGTCTTAAGTTTCTGTATGATGGACAGGAAATCACTATACCAGCTGATAACTCAAACACCCAAACTTGTGCCAATGTCAAAGCTCATCAAGATACTTTGGTTCCCAATAATTGAGAAGCACTTGCTGATACTTCTCCTCAACATGCTACACACGTCAGTTAGTTAACCAAAAGCTTTGACAAGAAACTACAGTTCAAGGAAAGTGGAGTTGGGGAATATTCCCTTTGTCTTGCTAATCTACCTACGTCTCCTCGATCACATGGAAAACCTTCTATTACACCACAACAGATATCAGCAGCATCAACATCAGCACAGGTACAAACAGAGCCCACTACCAAGTTCAATGGACAATTTATCAAAGAAAAATTTCCCATGGGAGATCCTGAGGACACAACAATTCTAGATTGGCTCTATAAAGATGAAGAGGACGCAATTCTAAACGTCACCTTACCAACAAAACAATATGGGAAAGGATATTCTATCATGCAAAAGATGGGATATGATAATGGTCCTCTTGGAAAGAGAAAAGAAGGCGTAGTTGAGCCTATCCATCTTCCAGGACTTGCGGCATATGATAAAACTAGAATAGGCTATGAGGTTACCCAATCTAAACAATCCCAAGGTAATGTTTTTACACTGCAAGAAGGTTCTGATAAGAATGAAACATGTTTGGTATCAGTCCTGAATTACATTGAAAATAACTCTGACACAGATTCTGCTGAATATGAATGGGATACCATCCATGATAACAAATTTTGGAGAGACAAAGAGGTAGATGTCATACATAAGTATACACCCGCTTTAATCAAAGGAGAAGGTTCAGGATCCCAACCACAAGAATCTGAACCACAAAGCAACTATGAGTCTAGTGATACTGAGTCGGATTTTAACAAACAAGATTATCAGGAGAATAGTCCCATCATTGACCTATCTCATACCTCGGATCCTACCGATAACTCTGTCTTGACCCTAACCATCGCCAATTTTACACAACCGGATGACGTCCTACCATTAATCCATCCTGATCTCATTGACTGGGATCTTACCAAACCTATGGATATACCTATTTTTCCAAACGACAAAGCTATCATAAACTTCCTTTCCGCCGATGATGTAAATAATTGTTCCACTAGTGATTTTCGGTATGAAGTCTTTAATCAGGAGAGTGTCAAGTCTCCTAGCTGCAAAAATGAAAATAAAGATAAACGATCTAGTGGTGAAAACTAGAATCTGGTAGTACTAGATCAAGCAAAAGACAAAATAAAGAGCGTATCAGATGGTGAAAACCTTTTTAAGGCACCATCTGATGGGATTCTTGACACTCTCCCAGAGCACTATCATGAGCGATCATCCATCTTGACTAAGCCTACAAAGGAAATCAACATTGCAACTACAGATAATCCAAGGATCCTACAGGTAGCTGAATCAATGACAGCTAAAGAAATCCCAGAGTTCATGAACTTTCTCAAGGAAAATCAAGTCAATTTTGCATGGTCATATGCAGATATGCCCAGCCTTGATCCTGATCTCATTATGCATCATTTATCTATCAAACCAGGAGCCAAACCAGTAAAACAAAAACTCAGAAAGATGAATCCTCATGTTGCACTATTGGTTAAAGAAGAACTCAAGAAGCTCCTCAATGCAGGTTTTATAAGATCAATTGACTATGCAGAATGGATTTCCAATATTGTACCAGTAGCAAAACCAGACAAACGTGTAAGAGTATGCACTGATTTCAGAGATCTTAACAAAGCTTGCCCAAAGGATGACTTTCCACTTCCAAGTATTGACACTATAGTTGATCTAACAGTAGGCCATGCCATGTACTCATTAATGGATGGTTTCTCGGGTTACAACCAAATCAAGATTGCACCAGAAGACCAAGAGAAAATAGCTTTCACTTGTCCGTGGGGAACATATTGTTGGAATGTCATGCCTTTCGGATTGAAAAATGCTGGAGCTACTTATCAAAGAAGACCAATCTTCAAGGCGACATGATGTACCACATTCATGGAAGATTATGTAGATTTAATATATTGGTAAAACCAACTGTAGAAGGTCAAATGGAGATACTATTCAAAATATTTACCAAATTGGAGAAATTCAAAGTTCGCTTAAACCCTAAGAAATGTGTTTTTGGGGTCACATCTAGAAAACTGTTAGGATATATTGTTTCAGAAAAGGGAATTGAAGTAGATCCTACTAAAGTTTGCGTAATCATGGAGATGCCTCCCCCAAAGAACATTAGTCAGTTAAGATCATTACAAGGACGACTTCAGTCTATCAGAAAATTCATTGCACAATTGGTTGACAAAGTCTACCATTCACATCTCCTACATAAGAAATTAGGATCCCTTTTAGATGGATGATAAATGAAATGCATTTCAACAAATCAAGCGCACTGACCACCAGCCTTGTACCACCAAATCCAGACAAACCATTGATTATGTATATTGCTGCAACCGAGACAGCTTTGGGAGCATTATTAGCACAAGAAGACCATGAAGGGAAAGAACGTGCAATTTATTACATTAGCAGGACGCTGACAAGCCATGAGCTTAGTTACACTTTCATTGAGAAGGCTTGTTTGGTAGTCATCTTCGCTTCACAGAAATTTCGACATTACATGCTAACTCATACAATTAAGCTTGTTTCCAAAATTGATCCACTCAAGTATCTACTAAGTAAAGCATCACTAACAGGAAGGTTAGCAAAATGGATCATGATATTGAGTGAGTTCGACATCCACTATGTTGATCGCAAAGCAATCAGAGGACAAGTTATCGCGGATCAACTAGCAGACGCTCCTCTCTAAACAGAGCACCCTTTACACATTGAATTTCCAGATGCTGATGTCTTCACAGCAGACTCTAAGCAGCCATGGTCCTTATACTTTGATGGTTCTTTTACTCAACATGGCTCGGGGGCAGGCATTCTCTTCGTCACCCCTCAAGGGCATACCATTCCTAGGTCCTATAGGTTAATGTTTCCATGCACCAATAACATAGCCAAATATGAAGCACTGATCACTGGACTAAAAATAGCATTGGAATGGAGGATTACTGAGCTACAAGTTTATGGTGACTCACAACTAGTCATTAATCAAATCAATGATGACTATCAGACTAAAGATGACAAGTTGTTACCATACAAGAAGATGATTGATGACTTCAAGAAGTATTTTGTGGACATTCAGTTCACACAAATTCTGAGGATTGACAACAAAGCGGCCGACGCTATGGCTACAATCGCCTCATTGATACAACTCCTAGACAAACAGACTCGCTATGAATTTCTGGTGGAACAATTATTTACACCTGCCTATGACACACCTGAAAGCCAAATTATCTGCCACCTAGTAGGATCTGATTCACCCTGGTATGGCAAGATTTATGCATACCTAAAAGATGATATATTACCACCTGACTTGTCCCGCAACCAAAAACGTAACTTTATCCGACAATCCTCTCGATATACCCTTATCGCTGATATCCTTTATCGTCGTGGTCTTGATGGTACTTTACTCCGATGTCTTGAATGTGACGAATCTGACAAAGCTTTACAAGAAGTTCATGGGGCATTTGTGGTACTCCATTCGAGTGGACTAACCTTATCCAAAAAATTGATTAGAATGGGTTACTACTAGCCTACAATGGAAGGGGAATCATTTACCTTTGCTAAAACATGCTCAAAATGCCAGATTCATGGGAATATTATTCATGCTCCTGCACAAGAACTTCATTCGTTTACACCCACCTGGCCATTCTCTCAATGGGGGTTAGATCTAGTGGGCAAAATTCATCCTTCTTCTTCAAATGGGCATAAGTTCATCATCACAGCAATAGAATATTTCACTAAGTGGATTGAGGCAGTACCTCTCTCTAAAGTCACTGGAAAATAGATCTCATCCTTCATACTCAACTACATTATTTGTCGATATGGTATTCCTAATGCCATTATTATAGATAATGGCCGACCATTCAAAAATTAGGATGTTGATGAACTTTGTGAAAGATTCCATATTCAGCACAGATATTCCACGCCTTACTATCCTTAAGGGAATGGCCAAGCAGAGGCCTCAAACAAAACCATACTAAAGATTTTGAAGAAGACTGTCAATGACTCAGGGAAGGATTGGCATGTTCAACTCAATCCCGCCTTGTGGGCTTACAGAACTAGTGACCAAACACCAACAGGAGCAACACCTTTTTCCCTCGTCTATGGAGCAGAAGCCATATTTCCTTTAGAGGTAGAAATACCTTCATTAAGAGTATCACTGAAAGGTCTCATAACAGATGAGGAATACAGAGTTTCCTGACTCCAAGAGTTAGAACTTTTAGATGAAAAGAGATAAAGAGCAGCAGACCATTTAAAAGCATACCAACAGATGATGTCTCGCAGCTATAATCACAAAGTCAAGCCACGTACCTTTCAGGTGGGTGATCTAGTTCTGAAAGAGAACCCGCGTAATCAACAAGATAGAGAAAAGAAAGGAAAGTTTGAACCAAATTGGTTAGGCCCTTATGTGGTTATTACAGTCTACGGATCAGGAGCATACAAGTTATCAATGCTAGAAGGAGACCTATTGGATGAACCCATCAACAGTATACATCTTAAGAAGTATTATGTTTAAGTCAGAAAAAGTCCTGAAGAAATACAAAAACAGCAGAAAAAGTCCTGAAGAAATACAAAAACAGCAAAAGTCCCTAAGAAACATTAAAACAACAGGTGTCCTAAGAAATACTAAAAACGTAAGAAAAAGTCCCAAGAACACAAAACAAGAGAAAAAGTCCAAGAATGACAAAAACAAATAGAAAAGTTCCTAATAAATACAAAACAACAGAAAAAGTCCCAAAGAAATACAAAAAATAAAGCGTGAAATGTCCAAGAAATACAAAACAGTAGAAAAAGTCCTGAAGAAATACAAAAATATCAAAAGAGAATGTCATAGGGTGAAAACCTGGCAAACAGGCAGTCTATTGATAGAAAAATACAAAAAATAAAATAAAATCAAATCAAAAAGAAATAAAAAAATGCAATAAATACAGATAGTGAAAATCTGGCAAACATACGCTATCTGTACCTCTCCATTTATTAGTTCCTATTTACGTTGTCTTTTCAAAGTTTCCCTTTTGCCGCATCTTTTTCATCTTAGGGTCATTAATTGCATCATCCTGCCGCCACTTGCCTAGAGTATTAAAACATCTTACCATGGCTTGATCGTTTGTACATATTCCTTTCCGCAAGTTGTGTCAATCAACAAGGCAAAATTCAGCTGGGGGCACTTAACTTTCAGAACGTACCAAAACAGCTAGACCATGACATAGGATCTAATCATACAAACTCATATGTCAACATTATCCGATCATGACACACTTTTCAGCAAGATATCATATCATTTGTCTATTGGATGATCCAAATATCTGAATAATGTATGCATTAACAGTATTAAATGTTTGACTAAAATTTGTTTGATTTTTGCTATCATTACTCTGGAGCACACTCAATGATGTACTGAACTAGAGTGGCGAGGAATGAGAATGATTTTTTTCTTTGTCTGTTGTCTGAAGGTTAACAATCATTCTGATGCAAATAAGTCACAGGACATGACAATCAAAGCAATATCATCGATGACAGTTCCACATTTGCTTCAAAAGGGTGGGTAATCTTTGTTTATGCAAGAAATGCTCAGGTCATTTTAGTTCAATTATACCT